>BQNB010169740.1:0-13748 GCA_026074375.1 Tanacetum coccineum | reverse complement strand
TGTTACCCGATGGTATCCTTTCTACACAATCATGTTTCCCTAGACATATCAACAGCGATACAGTCAAAAGCTGTATTTCTAAAGCCTAAAATGCACATCCATCACAAGAAGTAACATCACTAAGATCTACATTCCAGGTTTCATACAATCATAAATAAACATAATAGGGAGTTTAGCCAAGCATGTTAAAGATAAAGCAAGAACAATAAATAATCAAACAACAAGACATATTGAATGATTAAGATAATCTTACTTGATTAAAACATGAATTGAAGGAATTACAATAGGGTTTTGAAGCCCTAAAATCGTCCTAATAAGCTGCCAAATGAACTAGGGTCCGTCTCCCTTTTTTACTTTAAAGTTACACACTTAAAACCCTAAAAACGGATTTGTATATATAGGTCGCGTTTTAATCGTGACGCCGTCATGAAAGAGAATATTCTAGATCTTGGGTTGGGCTATGCAAGCTAACGCAGTTATGAAAGGTTGTGACGCCGTCAAGAGGTAGGTTGTGAAGGCGTCGTGTAGAACTGGTGACGCCGTCTCCAGCAGCTGAGAACATAATCTTGAGAGATGTTGGTGTAGGTCTGTAGTCTTTTTCGTTTCTTGTCCAAATGAGCCCAAGTCACGTGTATTTCCTCCAAATGCTTCCTAAATGCTAAATACCTGAAAAGGAACGATCAAGTACCTATTTTGGGCATAAATGCATGATTTAGGGGGTTAAATGACCCCGAAAAAGTGTTTAAAATGACACCTCATCATCCAACTATAAAACAATGCATGTATCTCACTCCGAGATTTGTATAAATATTGTTAATCATGTAAAGCGGGGTTATGAACTCACCTCAAGTAATGGTACGTATGTATGAATGATCAACAATGAGAGTCGGCACAAATAGCCGGGAGGAAACCTAATTAAATATAGGTCGTATAAGAAATATGTACTTGAAAATAAATACAACAATGTATTTTAATAAGTTAGATCACCACCTAATAGATTTAGTTTTTAGTTTATAAGTTAAAGTAATGTGTTCGTTACGTTTATCGTTTAATGTCTAAGTATATACACTTGTAAAAATACCTTTATTAATCCGAGATTTAATTATTGTTACTTATGCTTGATTTACTATTTTTATTATTTATTAAGTGACAAAATATATAGTTTAAATAAAATCAAAAATAATATTCATAATGTTTTAAAACGCATATTAATATAATATAAATGTTACACTATTATTTCTTAAGGTTTTTATAGTCTAAACGGACCAAAAAACACTCAAAACACTCAAAAACACAATTTACTATTCACATAAGCATGTACTATTTTATAAAAAGTGCAGGAAGTTTTATATAGAAAGTTATCTAGTTTCTATGAAGGTTATCTCAATTTCTATACACTTTTAGGCTTCGAAACTCGTAAACTTAGTATAAGACATCATTTTGAGAAACATTTTAGTTTTATACTTAAGCCGGTTCGGACCCGAAAGCCTTCAAAAATATGTTTTATAAACTGATCAGTATGTTTAATATTTATAAAAGCTGTCAAATTATTAATAGTTGTCGAAAACTTGCGAAATTCATATCTCATTCGTTTACATCTGTTTTTCGAGTTCTTTATATGCACAGAATCGTATTGAGATGAACTATCTTATTATTAGGGTTAAAAATCGTCTCAAAGTTTGTGCCAAGACCAGTAGGGTCGACTGTTTGCATATATGTATGCACATGTTTTATTTTTTGTGATTTTTACCATGATTTAATTACTACAAGTCCACTAATGTTATCACTACAACATCCTTTGTATAATTAAAGTTCACTAATTTTAGATCCAACCATTTCACTTCTATTTCATAAATAAAATGCCAAGAACAACAATTATGTATAAATCTTGATTTCTTTGTAAACTTGTTAAAAATACTAAGTGGTGATTTCACTTGATAATCAAGTTGTATATGTAAGTAGTAAAAATGAAAGTATGAGAAATATGAATGAACCTTGAGTGTATGAAGATGATGAGATGAACACAATACTAATCCTATGCAAACCCTTATGTTTTTTATCTAACCTAAACCCTTGTAAATACTTGTAAATCTTGCTTAAAAAATCAAAACACCAAATGTATGTTGTTGTTGTTTTTAGGCCGACACCAAGGAGAGAAATAAGAGAGTTTTGTGTGAGTTTTTGCTTTGTGAAATGAAGTGTAGAAGCTAGTTGGTAATTCCTTATATACACAAATTATCTAATAGACAAAAGGTACTAATCCTTCATGAGTTCTAGGAGGCGTGGGCTTTTGGTTGATTAGAGTGGGTTTGTAAGAAAGTTGATGAATGTTGTAAGAAAGTAGCTAGTAGTTGGTGATTTAAGCACATGGTTTAATCTTTAGTAAGAAAAATGGTAATGGTTTTGTTATTCTAAAGGGGTGGATGGTATTGGTAGTTTTATGGGTAGAAATTTAGTAAATTTTAGGTATTGGGTATAATTGTGGGTATATGGTTAAGGGTAGAAAGGTAGAATGGTTTAAATGCATGCAAAAAGGTTTCCAAAAGGCGAAATGTAAACGCTTTACGTAACGTATAAAAATAAAATACGAAAAGTTATAAATTATTTTCATAAAAATAATATAACGCTTGCTTGACATAAACTTTTATTTGTTTGATGTCGGTTTACGTTGATTGTTGATTTTTAGTTTACATGATTTAACTAAACGGTTAAAATTAAAAGTAAACATGTAAAAGTCTAAAATAAATAATTGAGAGTTTGTAGTCGTAAAATGACCTAAAATTACGGATTGTTACAGTCGTCCCCAGTTAAAAGAGCTTTTTCTGCAAAGCTCAAGTCGTGGTACGTGACGAAGATGCAGAATTGGTGAAGAGATGCGGATACTTCTTTTAAAATTGATCTTCACGTTCCCATGTGAACTCGGGACCTCTTCTAGAGTTCCATCGAACCTTAATAATAGGGATATAGCTTTGATTTGACCGCTTGACTTCACGATCCATGATCTCCACGGGTTCTTCAACGAAGTGGAGCTTATCGTCAATTTGTATTTCATCCAACGGAATCACAAGTGACTCATCCGACAGACACTTATTCAAATTAGATACGTAAAACATGTTATGAACCCTGCTTAATTATTGCGGAAGTTCGAGTCTATAAGCAACGGGTCTAACTCTTGCTATCACCTTGAAAGGTCCAATATACCTCAGGTTCAACTTCCCCCGTTTGCCAAAATGGATAACCCCTTTCCAAGGCGAAACTTTCAACATGACCTTGTCACCCACTTGAAATTCTAAAGGCTTACGCCTCACATCGGCATAACTCTTTTGGCGATCACGTGCGGCTTGGATTCTTCTTTTTATTTGAATGATTTTCTCAGTAGTCTCGTGAACAATTTCTGGGCCGGTGAGCTGAACATCTCCAACCTCGGCTCAGCAAACAGGCGATCGACACTTTCAATCATAGAGTGCCTCGAATGATGCAGCTTTGATGCTAGTATGATAACTGTTGTTGTATGAGAACTCAACTAGCAGTAAGTGTCTATCCTAACCATTTCCAAAATCTATTACGCAAGCGCGTAACATATCGTCAAGGGTTTGTATGGCCCTTTTGCTTTGTCCATCACTGTGGATGGTAAGTCGTACTCATATCCAAACGAGTTCCCAATACCTCCTAGAGTGACTTCCAGAAGCGCGATGTAAACCTGCCATCACGGTTCGGGTTGATAGAGACTGGTATTTCATGCCTCGAGACCATTTCTTTCAAGTAAAGTCTCGTCAATCTCTCCATCTTATCAGTTTCTTTTATTGGCAGAAAGTGAGCAGACTTGGTAAGACGATCTACAATCACCCAAATGGTAACATAACCACTTGACATCCTAGGAAGCTTCATGGTAAAATCCATGGTGATGTTATCCCACTTCCATTCTGGTATCTCCGGTTGTACCAATAAACCAGATGGTTTTTGGTGTTCAGCTTTGACCTTCGAGCATGTCAACACTTGCTGACGTAGGTGGCAATATCTACTTTTATGTTGGGCCACCAATACAACTTCTTCAAACTTTGGTACATCTTGTCGGAACCTGGATGGATTGAATACTTCGACTTATGTGATTCGTGCACAATCAAAGTCCTTAAGTCACCAAAGCATGGTAACCAACTTCTATTCTCCAAACATAACGTACCGTCTGCACGGGGTTCAAGCTTCTTGATCATACCCTCTAAATCTTCCGTCTTAAAGTTTTCTGTTTTCCTTGCCTCAGTCTGAGCGTTTAAAATTTGTGCAAGCAGATCCAAACTAATAGTCATAACTAAGGCTCGAACTTGGAATGGCTTAATCTGTTCTTTTCGGCTTAAAGCATCGGCCACTACGTTTGCCTTTCTCGGGTGATAATGAATTTCGCAATCGTAATTACTAAGCAACTCCAACCAACATCGTTGCCTCATGTTCAACTCCTTCTGATCAAGGATGTGTTGCAAACTTTTGTGCTCAGTGAACACGATACATTTTGTTTCGTACATGTAGTGTCTCCAAATCTTTAAAGCGAACACTACCGCTCCAAATTCCAAATCATGAGTTGTGTAATTCTTCTCATGAGTCTTCGGTTGTCGAGAAGCGTAAGCTTTAACCTTTTCCCTTTGCATTAACACGTCACCCAAACCTTTATGCGAAGCATCGCAATAAACTATAAAGTCTTCGGTTTCTTCGGGTAAAGCCAAAATTGGCGCACTATAGAATTTCTGCTTCAACATTTGAAAATCTCCTTCCTCCTTATCTCCCTAATCAAACTTTACACTCCTCTAAGTTAGTTTGGTCATCGACTTAGAAATCTTTGAAATAAATCTTCGGTAGTAACCGGCAAGACCTAAAAATTGACGGATCTCCGTTGGAGTCTTAGGAGATGCCCAATATTTAATGGATTCGATCTTGGCGGGATCCACGTGAATGCCTTGACTATTAATCACGTGACCAATAAATTGTACTTTAGGGATCCAAAATTCACATTTAGAGAATTTGGCATACAACTCCTCCTTCTTAAGCAACTCTAAAATTAACTTAAGGTGCTCCTCGTGCTCTTGCTAGTTCTTTGAGTAGATTAAAATATCGTCAATAAAGACAATCACAAACTCGTCCAAATACGGCTTGCACACCCGATTCATGAGATCTATAAATACCGTCGATGCGTTTGAAAACCGAATGGCATAACCTAAAACTCGTAATGACCATAACGAGTCCTAAATGCGGTCTTCGGGATATCTTCTTCACGAACTCTCAGTTGATGATAACCCGATCTCAAGTTGATATTCGAGTAGACACTCGACCCTTGCAGTTGATCGAATAAATCGTCAATCCTTGGAAGCAGATAACGATTCTTCATCGTCAGCTTATTCAGTTCTCTATAGTCGATGCACATCCGAAACGATCCATCCTTCTTCTTGACAAACAAAACCAGAGCTCCCTAATTTGTCGGAAAGCTCTTGTAGTTGGTCTGACAATTCTTTCATCTCGGATGGGGCTAATCGATAAGGCGCCCGTGCCATAGATGCAGCACCAGGTACCAAGTCAATTTGAAATTCTACTTGTCGGGTTGGTGGGATACCCGGCAAGTCCTCAAGAAATACTTTGGGGAAATCACACACTATCAGAACATCCTCAAGTCGCTTATCCTCCGACTTGTCTTCGGCCTTCTTCTCAGTGAGGTGTGCCAAAAAGACATGACATCCTTTTAGCAAATACTTATGAGTCTTGGTGCATGAAATAATATTTAATCGCGACATGCTCCCATGGTTGCTTCCATCACCACGAATAATTAAGGTCTAGTTGCCGAAGGGAACACGAACAATCTTTTAGTCACAGACGATCACATCATGATACTTTGATAGCCAATCCATACCGATTATGACGTCAAAACTACCAAGTTCTACGAGCATAAGGTCGATGTTGAATGGATGATTGAGAAAGTTTAAAGTATAATCCCGTATTATGGTATTAACTCCTATTATTTTTCCATCGGCTAGTTCCACGTCATAATAATTGTTTAATGTGGTTGGGATGATATCAATTAATAAACTAAATGCAGTCGACACAAAACTTCTATTGGCACCGGTATCAAATAAGATGGAAGCATCACGGTTATTGAGGAGGAACGTACCTGTAACGATGTTCGAATCCGGGTTTGCCTTATCTCCTCCCAAAGCATAGGCCCTCCCACGAGCTTCATCATTCCCAGACTGATTCCCATGGTTCTTGTTCTTCAATTTTGGGCAATCTTTCTTGTAGTGCCCTTGGATTCCACATTCAAAATATGTAACAACCTTCTGTATTACCCCGAGGGCTCTTTGGTTGTTAGCAGCAGTAGGACTTCTACAATCATGGGCCAGATGACCAACTCTTTTGCAGTTTGTGCACTTTGCAGTGCACGGTCCAGTGTGATGATAGTTGCACTTGGTGCACAATGGTAAAGTTCCATTATACTCCTTCTTTTCACCAGGCCCAACTATGTAAGCCCTAGCCACATTTGGCCTCTTGAAAGGCTGTTGTTGAGCTTGGTTATCTCTTAGGTTATTGTCAAGCTTTCTCTTGTTCTCATCCTATCTTTTAGCAAAAGTACGAATCTTTTGGTCCATCAGATCATTAGCAAACTCGATAGCTTGTTGCATCATTTTTGGTTTGGATGACATCACATTACCTTGAATCATGTCGGGAAGTCCACCAACATATTTCTCCACCTGATCAGACTCTTTAGGAAGCATTCTCCCACACATCAAAGCTAACTCATGAAAACATTGTGTGTAGCTCACAACATCTGTACCCTTCACTTTCAGATTCCATAACTCAATCTCTAGCTTCTTGATCTCACTCATTGGACAATACTTGTTAGTCATCATTTTCATTAGTGTCCTCCATGGCATCCCATAGGCAGCATCATGACTAATAGTCTTAACGTAGGAATTACACCACGTTAGTACACTACCAACCAGAATACAAGTGTCATACTTAATTTGTCACTCAACGGTGCAGTTGCTAATATGGAATACAGATTCCATCTTTTCAAACCACTGAGTCAATCCTACAAATCTTTTAGTGACCTTAAAGTTAAGAGGCTGACAATTTAATAAGTCCTTGTATGTGCACACACGAGTAGTGTGCGGCGTTCTTCCACTGCCACTTCCTAATTGTGGCTATCATGTCTATTTCCACTGCTTCTATTTGCTTCGTAATCATCCAGCGCATCAGCTACGCCTTAGGCTATCAATTCCTTTATAGTATGGTCAGTCATAGGAGTTTTCTTTGGAGGCATTTTCTTCATAATCACAAAAATATAATACACGTGAGATTTCGTACAATCATAATCACGACATATAATAAGTACAATATATAAAATGAGATCACGACACGCAGTGGATATATAACAGAAATGAGACCAACAATGACATAAATAGATCGACATCATATATAATAACATCGAAAACATACATGATAGGTTCGGTTACAAAATGAGAAATACAAGTTCCTAACGAGCCTACTAGCTGGGAGTAACCCATAAAACTTAGCATGCTATACAAGATAGCTAAAACATGATACAATCCTAACAACTACTACCGGCGTCAGTCGGTCCATCATGATGATCTGGATCTCTAGCGCGCTATAGGTCTCTAGCTCTGTCATCTTGTATGTGCATAGTTAACATGTCACTGTCATACATCCTTTGCCGCTGTAGCACATTGACATCTCTCTGCAATGCCCTAAGCTCGGCTTGCAACACTCTTACCTCAGCCTGCAACGCACGGTTGCAACCCATAGCCTGAGACCAAGCCTGACGGGGGTACATGGCCTCTCGATCTGCAACCATAGCCGTATGGTGATGATATCGCCTCTCTCTCGCAAGTGTAGAAAGATGAGCCCGTAGTACGGCTTTGTCATCATGAGCGTCCTGGTGACACGTATAAAACTCCTCACTGTCTTGCCTATGCTTGGTGGCCATATCAGCCACACTCTCCTTGACCTCCTCTAAGGCGGTCATAAGTCCATAGTTAATACCTCGGGTCAAAGCAGACCTGGGCTGTCTAGCAGCAATGGATGTTAAACTCTCTCCAATCTCAAACCCATGAGATGGAGCAACAAATCTAGCCCTCTTTTGAGGCAGCATGACAGCTTCGAGAATCATTTCTTTATGGGTAGGTGATGGTAAAAGCAATGGTGGAGATGGAATCCCGGGTAATGGGGATGATAGTGGTGATAATGGAGATGGTGGTGGTGATGGAGGTGTGGGTGCAACAGCATACTCGGCAATGCGTGCCTTAATGGATGCTGGTAGATCTGGGGTGTGTGTCTGGTAGTAGACTGCTGTAGGTAGTGAATCATGGGCGGATCTGTGGTTATGTGTGTAATAGGTTTTCTATTGTACTTGTGTCTGGTGGTGTGGGGTTGCAGACAACATACTCGGTGGGCCGCGCGTGCAGTATGCCTCTAGAGAAAATTGAGTCTCTAGTCAGGGGTAGAGAGTGACGTGGGTTGGTGGATAGGGTCGTAGCGCGGCGCGCCCGCAGAATATGGTTCTACCTGCTCGTCGCGTTGGGTCGAGATATGCAGCTGGACTGCGTTAGGGGTTGAGATAGCAGAGGGAACACTTCTGTTGTGTCTCAGATAAGTTCTGCACGCGTGCGTGCTCTAGTTATGCCTAGGAGCACAGTCTACTGTGAGCGCTCTGCAAAACACAAGGGTATCTATCTTTGTAAGATCAATCTCGTTGATTTAGGTTCTGAGTACTATGATCGTTCAAAAAGAATCTCGGGTGTGTGTCTCATGGCGGGCGTCTTTCTGCTGTTTGTCATGCGACGGCATAGGAAAATGCTTGAAGCACAGTACGCCTCGGACTCAGCGCAGACGTGTGATCCCGTGGTATGGTACGGCAAACTTGCTTCGAAGTTATGAGATATCGTAGTCGGTGATCCAAGTATTGGACTGCCTGCCCGCTAGGGCGACATCAGATAATCCAAGCATTTAATTCACCTGAGAAAAACATGCTTAAAAAGGTCAACATAAAGTTGGTGAGTTCATAGGTTTAAGACTCACATTATAAACTTTCCAAAACCAATTACTGCGATTATCAAAACAATATAGGACAATTATGCAAAATATGAACTTATGCTAACATGCAATCCACATACTAGGTAGGAACGTTACCCCCGATCCATTTCAATAACTAGGTAGGAACGTTACCCCCGATCCATTTCAATAACTAGGTAGGAACGTTACCCCCGATCCATTTCAATAACTAGGTAGGAACGTTACCCCCGATCCATTTCAATAACTAGGTAGGAACGTTACCCCCGATCCATTTCAATAACACTTGACATGTCAATATAGAACATACAAGTAAACCACATTCAACGTGCAACAATAAGTCATATAGCAGACACACAATGTCCACATGAAAGCAAAACACATAATCACAGCAATTCAAAACATTTAGTATCATTTCCATCCCAATGTAAAAACATTTAAAAGTGGGACTATGAAACTCACAATATCCTTTAAAACAATCACATTGTTATAAGATAACCCAGTAAGTAAAGAGTTTGTAGACAAGCATGTATTTCCCCCTCGCGGGTTTATAAACATTCAAAAGATTGAAAAGCGAGGTTATGAACTCACATTGATGATGAAGAACGATTGGCAGATAGGCATCTAATATGCACAATACGAACGGAAGACGAAGCGGCTCGATCAAGAAGTTGCAACTAATCTTAACGGCTAAGATCCACTAGCCTAGGATAATATATTTGGGTTTCCCGATGAATGGTTACATCAATGCTACACGTTGATGAAGATTTAGATTTAACGTTGTAATGGTTTGGTGGTTGGTTAAATAAATAAATTGAAAATATACGCAAAGTGTGTAATATATATTCTTTATATATTACTTATGAAAAATAACCCTTATATAATTCCTACCGTGAATTATATAACAAAGACAATCAATCCAAAGATTAATGAAAAGTATAATATACCTTGCAGGTATTATATAATAAGTGTGAATAATTAATTAAACCAATTAGTTTGACAACCATTTAATTAATGAAAAGGCTTTGTACAAAGGTTGACACATGTCTTAACGTTATGAATTAATCAAACCATGTTTGTAACAGTTTATAATCATTATAAAATATAAATAATATTTTATAAAATATATTTCGTTTCTTCGACGGGTTGCGTCTAAAACAGTTCGTCTCAATGTAAAAATATAGTTTTCGTTCGTTGTCAGGTTATTGTATAGTTATATTTTAATATATCTTAAAATAACTTTTGTCTCTTTAATCGGTTCTATAAATATATAAGTTTAGTAAAAACTTACTTAATATATGTATTTCGTTCATGACGTTTGCGGTAAACAAAGTAATAATTATCGTATTTATTTAACCATTAACCACCATTTAGTTCCGTTTTATTATTTATAAAGTCTTGAAATATAATTATGAGTCCATTTTTGTAAACCAAACTCACCCTATGTTGTTTCGTTAATCCAAACGCGCCTATTTCTGCTAAACCAACCAAACGCACCCTAACCGGTTTCTGTCCAAACCAAACACACCCTAATGGTGGCTGCCCCAACCAAACGCCCCCCCCATGTGGGTTGTTAACCGTCGAAACAAACACCCCCTTGGGCTGCCAACCCCGAAACCAAACACCCCCTTATCGAGTTTATATCAAAACAAACGCACCCCGTGTGGTGGCTGCTCCAACCAAACGGCCCCTTGTGCGGTGACAGCCCCAACCAACGCACCCCTTGGTGGCTGCCACCCAACCAAACACCCTCTTATTCGACTATAACAAATCCAAACGCACCCTAGTTGTTCTTAATCCGAACCAAACACCCCCGTTTGGCTGCCAACCCCAAAAACAAACACCCCTAACTGCTATAAACCCCCTTGGTGGTGGTGGTAAGACACAAACCAGCCGCACCCTTGTGGTGCGGTGGCTGTCACCGAAACGAACCCACCCCCATGGCGGTTATAATCCCACACGAACACCCCCTTTTCTGCTGCCGTGGAACCACCGAAACATACACCCTTGATGGTGTTGTGGGCTGCCAAACGCACCCCTCTTTTTGAAACCATAACCCGACGCACACCCCCCCCCCCCCCCCGGCTATTTTTATAGCCGAACCAAACCACCCTCGTGGTTGTTACACGTGAAACAAATGCACCCTCGTGCATTATTAAACCACGACGCACCCTTTGGTGGTGGTCATTGGTGGCGGTGCGATGAGATGCATTGGGGGTGATGGTCGCGGTATGGAGTGGGAGAGGAGAGACTGTGGTCACGAGGTGGGTGGAGATGGTGATTAGGGTGGCCATGGCAGCGACGTTGGGTCGGTGGGTGACAGTGGTGGTGGTTGCGCGCGGTGGTCAGAGCTGAGTGGGGGATGAGACGTGAAGTTGGTGACACGGGTACTAGAATCGGGCGAAGGAGAAAACACTTTTGGGTTTCGGCCGAAACGCTCGGCCGGAAAAACTTTTCGGCCTAGGCGGCGACATGGTGTCGTGGCCGGAATGTGGCGGAGAAGTTGACCGGAAGGATGGCGGCAGTTGCTGTGGTCTTCGCCGGGAAAACTTTTCACGGTGGGTGGCATCCGGTGGCGGAACTTGAGAGAGATAGGAGAGGAATTTAGAGTGTGTGTGTATATTTTGTAATAATGAATTAAAAATTTATAATTTTTTATTTATATATAAAACTATATATATATATAACTAAAGTGCCAAGTCTATAATAGTATGGGGTTAAAAGTGTAACTTTTTAATAAAGTTTTTATAACTTTCGGTTCGGGACTCGTTTGAGCGACTTAACGGACGATTCAAATCTTGAAACTTGCGTCATTGTTTTCCAAATCATTTTTCCAATAAAAATGAGTATTTACACGATTTTATTTCATAATTGTTTCATAACATTTATTTAAAATGTTTGTTATTCATTTATATATTTTTCCGATAAACTTTATCCGTAAAATGAATTTTAACTTCAATAATTGCGTTTTTAACAAACGTTTTCGATTAACAATATAATTAATTTATTAAATATTTTTATTTAATAAATTATGATAATTAAATATAAATTTAATTATTTTGGGTCGGCACGCGTTGTGCTCAAAATTTTGCGAGGACATTTCAGTCACCTTCTGACTGTTTTCGGATCTCGGTCAAAACTAAAAAGTTGTCAGGAATGTCGTTTTACATCAAATTGCTTTAGAGTCCGAATAATGAAAACGTGCTTTAGATGGTCGTTCTTATAAGTCAAGCCCGATCCTAAAAGTCAACGAATGAAATCGTCATTTAAAAATTCAAAAATTCTCGGATGTTACAGGGTCGGATCGTCTTCTGTGGCCTACGGAGACCGGTCTAGGATAAAGGAACAATGGTGTGTGGAGAAACAGGTGGTGGTGGGGTAGTAGCAGTCTCACCCTCCTCGAATGGTTCCATCTCCTCATATGAGGGAATAGAATCCGATGTGGGTGATGCGGAGTTGGTTGGAGCCAGAGGCTCCTCCTCCTCCTCCTCAGAGGGATAGTATGCGGGATCCTCCTCAGAATCCTCCTCAAAGTCATCCTTGATAGGCTCAGAGTCAGCAATGTAACCAGGTGAAAGAGCAGTGGGTGATGCATTAGCAGGTAATGGCTGATCCTCTGCTGGTAAGTCATCATCAGATGGTGCCAAATACTTCGGGTACTCTGGAGCAGGAACTGGGGAAAGTGGTGCTTGGTCAGGAGACTATGGAGCAGCCTCAGGAAGCATCCATCAAAGGAATAGCCAATGATGGCATGTTACTGGATATGGAGGTGTATGTAACGGTAGCATGAGACAAAGACGATGACGAAGACATGATTGCGGTGACAACCAAAAGGTTTATATAAGTATAATATATAAGACAAGTGTGAAAATATACGCAAGATAAGGTAAGCACGTATCTAAATCATATAAGCACATAGTGTAAGCAAGTAGTACGTATGCTTATGAAAAGTTTTATGTGATGCAATGTTTTTGAAAATGGTTATAGTCTAGGTAAGATATGCAACCTAGTTCTCTATAACCTTGGCTCTAGATACCAATCTGTAACACCCCCAAAATGGGTCGCAGCGGAAATATGCCTGTGAGTGTTACTTCATGGATATATTGCACAAGATATGAGAGAACGACATCTAAATGATTCGTTTTGAAAGATACATTTGATTCCATTTCAAAGTTTGTTACAAAAGTACCATGCTTTAATAGTTCACCAATATAAAAAATGTAAAGATTTTAACACATAACCAATTGACCAAAAGTAATGCAGTAAATCTTTTGTGATATGAGACTCTAAAATGTGACTCGAAATGGTGCTTCCCAAAATGCTTATCCAAGTAGCATGCACTTAATTACATGAGAAAAACATGCTTTAAAACGTCAACATAATGTTGGTGAATTCATTGGTTTATGTAGGAATAAAATGTTAGACCATAAGATTTCAAGTGTGCAATAATGTAATACATACAATATCACAAAATGTAATTAAGATTTCCCCAAGCTCATGACACTGATGCTACAACTTGTATGTGAGCAAATTAATGCTATATAATGTGCCCGTGTAGATGTTCAACCTGCAACATCCAAAATTCCCATATGGTATACGTTCGTTAGTTTGGACCGCCGAAACTAGTGAGTGCTACTCACCCGAACGGGGATGTCAATCCTAAATAGATCTATTTATAACACACG
>BQNB010169739.1:0-13748 GCA_026074375.1 Tanacetum coccineum | reverse complement strand
CCTTAGACCTTTGGGTCGATTCTTTTTGTTTTTTTGGGTCTAGTATGTCGACCCGAAGTCAACAGATTGTTGTAGTGTAATATTGAAAAGGTGATAGTCAGTTCCAGCCTTCGATCACTAGAACCAAAACGCACAAAT
This sequence comes from Tanacetum coccineum, assembly GCA_026074375.1. Taxonomy (NCBI): domain Eukaryota; kingdom Viridiplantae; phylum Streptophyta; class Magnoliopsida; order Asterales; family Asteraceae; genus Tanacetum; species Tanacetum coccineum. Next base: position 13,610 of record BQNB010169739.1, on the reverse strand, counting down.
AGAGTCTAGTTACAAGAGATCAATCTATAAATCTCATTAGGATATATTTCCTGATAAACACTTGTTGTTCAACATATAGAACACAAGTGATAACAAAGAGTCCTATCCATTATCCTTATGATTTTGCCAGAATATCAGAGTGATATTCTTTAGTATTCACATTGACGATGAAAATCCTTCCAGTGTCCACATCAAACAACACTGCGATAGGTGACTTGCGAGAATCTATATGAATCAAACTTGTGCTAACTAGACATCGATTTTGGTCCAGTAGATGAATTGACGACTCAATCAGTAAGATAGTAACTAACTAATTCACTCTTATCGTGTTTTCTGCTTTGAGACGTTCCGGTAATGAGAACAAGCAAGTACGATGAATCTAATGCATCTGCGTTAAAGGATCTAAATACTTTAAGCCAGAAATCCTGTCAAGGAGGTTCTTCTAAATTGAACATACCGTATCACAGGTCAGTCCTCACCGAACCAAAGGTTAACGCTACCGAAAATCGACGAATGATAAAGCCATATTCGTTCATATCTGTTGTTTATTACTAACCTAAACATGCAGGTCTAGACGACGGTGTATCAACCATATTCCTGCTTAGTAGGATTCATTATCACATGCTCATGTTCGATCAACAAATATAAAGACATAATGAAAGCTCAAGTACATGTTACTAAAGACTTTCGCAAACTCTGATGTTCAAAATCTTCCTTAAAAATATCAAGATTATCAAAACAAAATTGTCAAGGGAGATTGTTATCAAGCTTTCAATGATGAGCAGGTCGGTACCAAGACACAAGATCACAAGATGGCAATGACGATAAAGACAAATAATGAGAAAGATTTAAAGATCTGAAATTAAAGACAAAATCAAAAAGACAATGGCAAAGGCTCAAGATCAAAGATCACACAGCATGAAAGAAAAATCCTACAACAAAGATAGAGACCAAGACCATAACCAAGACTCAAAGAGCTCAAAGACAAAGAGTTCAATGACCTCGCTTCGGAGAGATTGTTAGCCTCAAAATATTTAGTCGATCAAGGAATCTCGATCATTTATTCATTTACATTGTAATAGGCTAGAAGGGTAAACTGACTTGTTATATTAATCTAATCTTGTATACGTTGCGGGTTTTAACCCAACCAAATCCTGAGCCCAACCCAAGGACAAACCCATTAGAAGTCCAAGTATTTATACACCTCCCTAGCTTTTTAGGGAGGTTGGTTGTTTCATTTTGTTTCACACATATCTTATGAAATAACCCTCCTCTCTTTTTCTTTCTTATTTCTTTCTCTCTCTAACATCTCTTTTATTTTCTCTTCTCATCTTCTTCCTACTATTTCTTATGTATTTCTTGTACTAGTAATCATTGTGAAGTGAAAGTATTGGTCCTATAAATTTACTTCCAAATTCACCTCGCACTGCACGTTATATAATGTTTGACTTTCTATTATTTTTAAAAGTTCAGAAAAATGGTATAATAGTAAATAGTAAATGCATTTCTCTCAAGTTGCGAAGTGTTAAAAAAAATAGTTTCGAGTTTTTTTAGTAAAATTATTTTTCCTTTTTACATAGTAAAAAATATTTTCAGATTATCAGCTTATTTATAGTAAAAATAAGTTTATACGCTGGAATATAAACAAAAAGATAAGCCTAAATGAATATGCTTAAAAATATAAATCAAAATTATATAAGCTTTAAACAAAGGCCCCCATAAAAGGCTTGGTGTCATAACGCCCGGCTTGGCGTTATGCGGACATGGCGTCGGCGTTGTTGGCGTTATGACACCGCCCCCCTCCCATTTACAACGACGTTGATGCCGAAGTTAACCCACCAACATGCAAACTAACATGATTTTTTTTTTGCTTTTTAAATGTGTTTTTGATGTGTGTGCTTGAGTGTGTGTAGTGTGTGTGTGTGTTTTACAGTGTGTGTAATATGTGTGTGTTTTTACATTATATAACGAAGAAGAAGAAGTGATATGTAGTGTTTTATTATTTTAAGTTTTAACTTTAAACCTTTCAGTTTTAAATTTTTTAATTTTAACCTTAAAAGTTTTAATGTATGTAGTGTTTTTTGTTTCTTATTTATATTTTTAGTTTTATATAATTTGTATTTTTTTTTAATAAATGAAAATATATTTTGTTTAAATAAATAGAAAAGAAAAAAAAATGAGTCAAAAGTGGTGTTATGATTGCAGGTTTTTTTTTTGAGTGTTGTGTTATTGAGTTAAAGCTGATGTGACGGTGTTATTGAGTTATGATACCTAGAGCTCTAATAGAAAAAGTTATTCCTAACAAAAACCAAATATGAGTTTCTTAATACAATAGTTTCACAACCAGAACATAACATAGCCATCAAGCATTTACCAAATATGACATGTTGAATTTGTTTATGTAAAAAAGGTTCCTCTTTACGAAAATAGGATGAATAATCATGCCTTAATAGTCATAAATCATCAACGACTGAACAAAACTTAATCTTTAATTTTTAGGAAAGCTTTCTTGAATTCTTTTGTTTGAAAGAAGCCTATGGTGCCATGTCACCTTGACCTTGGCTAACTTAATTTTTATTTTTTAGAAAAGCTTTCTTGAATTCTTTTGTTTGAATGAAGCCTATGGTGCCATGTCACCTTGTCCTTGGCTACATTAAGAGTACCGATGTTTCATATATGATATCGGAAGTAAGGGTACAAGATGAAAGAAACCAGAAGCAGCTATATGAACCACGACAACAACTACCCCATGCTATAACTCAGAAGAGTATATTGTACCTGCAACTGCAAGTTCTCAGATCAGAAATAAACTAACTGATCACATATTTGAAATGGGTTCAAACATGTTAATAGTTTTTTATATATACACCCTCTTTATAACTGATGATAGTTAGTGCTCCAAAACACAAATTTTAGGATATTAAATCATTTTCCTTTTACTCTTTAACAAAATCGAGCACTTATTGCCTAAACTTTGTAATTGTAGAACTTCGTGTTGATAACTCTAAGAAAACTCAAGCTAAAGTAAGTTTCATCACACACTTCACAGTTCAAGTTATGCTAAAATGATCGCAGGAATAACTATTAGCCAACAGATATATTTACTACTATTGTAAAATGACAACACAGATACATCTAGCAATGCTAAGGCTTCTATGTCATGTTGCAAATGCCAGAAGTTCAACTAACCATTTGTTATTTGATCTCCAGAATTTAACTCTTCAAACCAGAAAGTATATATAACTGCTCCAATCAAATGTGTCTGATTATGGTGGCCCTGCACAGAAAACCACATACTGGTAACAGATGGTACAACTGCGATGATTTTAATCTTATAATACTAAAGATGCTAAGTGACGGTAAAATGAGCACAATGCTATTGCAGATAATACAAATATGTGGGTTGCTGGGCATCGAGAAATACATGAAGAATGTAAGAGAATGGGCAATAGGGCATAGTACCAGACAGCTTGATGAGAAAAATAAAGGAACAGAGGTCACAGGCCTCACATAGGTTGGATTACCACACATATGGTCATTGTTCAAAAGCATGGTCCTTAACACTTTTAACCTCTAAAAAAAAAGATCGATTAGCAATTAAAGGTAGTATAGAGTCATGTTTCAGTTACCAATTCGTATCAAGATAAAAAATCATCAATATTTAAGAAGAATTAACAGAAGCATAATCAAATATATAACCTACAACGAACAACCTATTGCTAAATACTAATCAGCGTCGACCGGTAAATAAAATTCACTAGGGCATATTTTAATGAAAATCAAAGAAGTCCTGCAACTTTTTATTAATTTTTTTTAAATTGATTGATCTTTCAATAACTTGTTGAGTTAACACTAGCTTTGTAAGATCAACAGAATGACCAAGGTTGCACACTTCCCGAGTATGATTCTCCAAAAAATATGATTCTCCAAACAATACACTTGAGGTCTATCTACAGCAAGATCAGCAAATTACCTGGAATCGAAAAGATGCTATAAAAAGGAAGGAGAATCAACAATGATCATCTCATTAAGTATTAGCAAGCAGATCTAGTTATGATCATCTCAAGAAGACACATGATACCAATTTCCTAGCTAGCAGATATTAGTAGGCATAATCAATCCTTTATTTGGTTTAAACGTGTAAAAATAAAGAAACTCTTTGTCATATTTTCTAGTAATCAAAGATGATCTATATAAATGATGGATATGCTTTAACTTGTTAATCTGCCTAAAAGGAGCCAACTATAAATGAATATGAATTACCAGTTTACCACAAAATCTTGATGATTGGCTATCCAAATGGAAACAGGTGCAAGAAAAAACTTTTAGCAATACATATGATACCCTAATCCCATAATAGATTCAAGAACATAACCCATTCAAGAACCATATCTTCTTGTTGAATTATAAGATATATGCTCTAAAACTTTTTTAGAAAAAACTATTTTTGTGTGTGAGAGACAAAAAGGAGGACCATCCTACATAACGTGGAATTGTCACTCCAAGATTATGACAGATTTCAGTTGATTAAAAACACAGTAAACCATGAAAAGTCACGCTTCAATCTTAGAAAACTAAACCCTACATGTAACTTGAGTACTAACACATTATTATATTCATATGTGTCACTATTATATATATATTTTTTAACTGGGATTCAACCATCTTATCAGATGTTTCAATTCAGTGACCCCATGATGCCTGACTTTGCTAGAAGAATACAAGCAAAAAGCATTAGCAAACATCACAAAAAAAAACAATGAGAAAATAACCAATCATGGACACATGGAGGGAGAAGATGATGACAGATAGATCATGAGCACACAAAACAGTCATACAACACATTATGGTATAAGTAACTTTGTGTGCTCACTCTCTTCTGTCATCTATATCTCTATCACCCCATAATAAACAAAACCTTATAAAAGAAGGCACAAAAGAACCATTTTTTAATCAGATCTGAGAACACCTTCAGCAACATAGATACAACAAGAAATATCTCGCTAGGGTTTTTTTTCAAGAAAAGATAAGGAATCTGAATAGGGTTTTCTTTATCAGATTTGCTACATATGTGTGGTGTTATATCTTTCCAACACGTGAAATGAAAGGTGCAGATGGACGGTGATATTAATTCTTGAAGATATCGACAGCCACCACTTGTATGAGAGAGAGGAACAAATCTTTGAGAAAAAGGGTGGCCAGGGTTTGTGATGAATGGGACTTTGCATTATTTATTATTGAACTGTCTTTTCACTGATTAGATTTTTTTTACCTTCAAAAAAGAATTATCTCTATCTCTATCTATTATATAATAAACAATTACAGTACATTATTTCCAAATTGTTTTACAAGAACAATTTTATTAAAAAACATGAGTCAATCAGATTGCTTTATTTTGATATGAGATAAAATCGAGCATTTTTATTGATCAATTAAAAATCAAAATTAAGAAAAATTTGTCAAATAATAATAATTTTGGTGAAAAAATTGCATATAAAATCAACGGTGTCAAATTTATAAAAACAAAAAATTTTAAAATGTAATTAATAAGATTTAGTAGTTGAAATTTAAATAAATTGTATGGAGTTAGGAGTTTACATGTTTTTAATAACTTTAAATACAACATATACATGCACATGATTATAAATATCAAAATGAAAGCACGAGTTATTGTGTATGTAAATATATAGAGGATGTCGTACGTATACGAACAACTCATATTATACCTTTTTATGAGTTTAAGTAAAGAATTTCGGATTTTTTTTACTATTTGCGTTCAATAAAGATTTATGTCATTCCTTTCTATAATACAAGTTTAAATAGTATTAAATAGGGCTAAATTATTGTTAACATTAATATAAATATTAAATGTAAGTGCGGGTTAGTGTAATATGAAAATAAATATACACGATTTTACTTATAACAATGACTCATGTAATTTATGTTTAAAATTTATATACGGATATCCAGAAAAACATTTTTAAAAAACTTTATACTTTAACTTCATCAACATTCATTATGTGATATTTAACTCGCATATTGTGTATAACAGGATAGCAATAGATAAATGTAAACAACAACAACGTCAATGCCCATGTCATTTAAGCAAAGTTAAAATTTTCATCTAACAAAATTATTTTCAACATACAAATTGATATTAATACATAATGAAAACATTATTATGTAAAACTCGTCCATAATTATTAGTTGTACTTATATGACAATTACAAAACATTAAATACATGCAAATTCTTATATGTCCGTATACTAAACCAAAATTTTAAAATAAAATTGACTCATGTGTAAACCCTATGCGTGCACGAGACTTATAACTAGTAATTAAATGTAGCTAAAGTTTTTTTTATTTACTACAAATGAATTGAAAAACTGTAAGATGAGTGTAAGAGCATTAATAGATGAGCGTAAGAGCATTTTGATCATTAAAAACATAGCATCATATGTGCATTTGCAACGTTCTCAAACATGGCAACATCAAAACATTGATTGATGAGTGTAAGAGCACTTTGCTCATTCTTTCTTACTTTTAGAAATCTCCCCCCTTCCGCGACACTCAAGGAACTCTCATCATTAACTTTCTCAACCTTTCTCGACTATCTCTCACGCATCATGTGAACATAGTAACGCCTTTATTGGAATGCACCAAGTACCATAGTTGTCTTTAGTAAGATGAGGAAATTGGAGCAAGTTCATCATGTTTGACATACAATATTTTTTTGAAACACTAGAGCCTTTTAGATTTATGAAGAGAAGAACACTTAAAAGAAAGATAAAATTTATTAGAGTGCTTAAGCTTTTCTTGATTACAAATGCTTATATCCATCACATATTTATTTAGTCCATGAAAGATTCTAGATTCTAGATTCTAGGTATTCCATGGACATTCTTACATCAACTAAATCATTGTCATCATCTTTATCTACAAACTTAATTTCAGAAAATTCCTACTAGATAAAGCTTATTTAGATATTTCTTATACAACATTCTGGATATTACATATGAATATTATCTATGAGGATTCTACGACTTTCTAGAAACTTTTTCATCACACGGGTTCCATTGATAGTCCAATATTTATTCAACTAAATCAAGTTTACGGTCCGACATAGTTCAGAATAGTGACTTTCACTTTACGATCTAAGAACAAACTTCTCCTATAAAAATTAGAAATAGTCAAACTAGAGGCAATCCACTTATGAAAGGGGCAATCCTTATCTAAAGCAAGAGATTACAACCTTGGAAATGACAAGCTAAAACATTAAGATTCAGCCCACACATCATTCCAAGAACTTATAGAAGAACCTCAAAGAGGAACTTGAGACAACTTTTTCTTTGTTGCCAAAGTTTATTGTGTTCTGTGTGAGACTGCCACCACCACTTAAACACAAGACTAAGATTACTCGCATATAGACTTCCAATATTAAAACCACCCATCGATCCATATGAAAGTATAGTTTGCCAAGATATCTAAGCGAGTTTTCGCTCCGCATTAGAACCACCCGAAAAGAACTGGCACCTTATGCTTTCGAACGCATCGAGAATGTTAGACGCGACCCGAAACACGAAAAAAATATAAAGTGGGAGACTGCCCAAAACACTTGACTAAAGTTAGACATCTAGCCTTCTAACGGACAATCTCTTTTGAATTTTTTTGATGATTGCGTGTGATTGAAGATTTGGAAATGAGTTGCACATGTTTCGACTTGTCAAATTCGTTCCAACTTAACAAAGAAAACTACAAAACACATTTTTCTTTGTTTTCCTTGTAACCCCTTTGTTTTTTTTGAGAATAGAAAACAATATCATATAATCACGTTTTTTATATTTTGTGAAAAATCAAATCCCTTCTTTTTTTTACAAACTCGAAAATACAAAACTAAAGAATTCTTTCTTTAACTAAACACACCCCAAGTGTCTAGATCACATTGTTGTCAATGTTTCATAGAAACAACTATATATATACAATATTACGATTTAGTACCGACTAAAAATTTCATTTTTGGTTCTCTTAAGAGTGTATCTTGAATAGCAAACTTACTATTTTAACCTTATTTGTATGAAAGAAGTTAGATGGTTGTAAGGTAGGGCGTTATGGGAAGTGGTGCACCAACAGTGTTGGCATAACCACGCGCAATCACTACAAGAAAAACTAGAACTGGTGACGAAGTTTTCCCGAACGACAATTGTCGCCCGGGAAAAGTCGCTAAACGACAAATATCCGTCCGACGTGACACCAATTATGATAGACTTTTTAGTCAAATATTGAGGATAGTTTCCCCGGCGACATGTCGCCCGGGATACCTTGGTTTAAATTTGACCAAAAAATCAACGAAAATCCTGGCGGCAATTTTTCCCGCTCTCTTTTCTCGGGCGACATGTCGCCCGGGATAATGTTTCCACTAACCGTGAATGTTTAAACGTTGTTATTAGTGTTAATTAACGTGTGTTAGTGTATCCCGTGCTCCCGGGCGACATGTCGCCCGGGAAAAGTTTTAGTAAACTTTTAGAAATAAAAAATCAACGAAAATCCTAGAGGTCCCGCTCAAAAAATTTAATTTTGCTTTTAAAATCATTATTTCTTATAAAATATATTTTATAATTATATATTTTATAAATAATAATTTATAAAGATACTTATAAAATATATAATTATTATTTAAAATATATAAATACTAAAAAAACATTTCGGTTTCTTGTGTGGTTTTAAAATATGCGTTTAACATTTTCGACTTGTTTTGACGTGGTTTTAAACTATTTATATTTTGATATGGTTTAGCTTATATAAAAACACTACGTTTTCTAGGTTCGTTTCGGTCCGATATGCCATATACTCTTGCAGATATACCATATACTTTTTCAAGATGCACAAAAACAAACATTCATTTACTTAAATATTATACATGACACTTGTAGTAACACAAACGACTTACAAACAGACACTTAAACATATTAGAACGATAATCATACGAGACTTACAAATCGACGTTTAAAGCATACGAATTACATTCCAAATGACAAACTACTCCAAATTAAGTTTTCCCATGTTATTGTAAACTTCGTGAAATAGTGCGGCTGAATTAACTGTGTTGTTCCGGATGCATATACATATCCACTGTTTCCTCGAGTACCGTTATCTTATCAAGCAAGCGCTTGTAGTTTGAGCATTGTTCACTTCTTGAAGTTCCCGGAGAATAGCTATGTGGTGTTGAAGCTCCTGGAGAATAGCGTGGAGATGTTGAAGATCCTGGAGAATAAATTAGAGTCGATGAGGATCCTAGAGAATAAATTAGAGTCGTTGAAGCTCCAAGAGAACCAACCAGTAAACGGACTCGTTCCTCTTTCTATAAAAAAATTTACATCTGAAAGTATTTTCGCGAGGCTGTTAAAGAGTAAAGATAATAAGTTTTAACAACTAACCACATTATTTATATATTACACAAAAAAAGCATGTGATTGTTCACCTTTGATCGTGGACATGCATAGTATATTTTACCATGGGTTTTAGGTTTATAGGATTCTCGCAGAACTACATCTTCGGCTGCACAAAGACACGCAAAAGTTTCATATGGCACCATCTTCACCATAATAATAGTGTGATATGTTTGTGGTTGTGATGGTATGAATGTGTGTGATCTTTTGGTAATTGTGAGGATAATATTTGCTTTTATGGTAAAAAAAAATAGGTTTTTTGAGGGAGTATTTGGCGGGAGTTTTGGGTGGGAGTTTTTGGCGGGAGTATAGGGCTACAGGAAGAATTGGTTGAAATTTTATCTTTAACTATCATCATTTAGGAATGTTTTATGATTTTAGTGATTAATTTCGGAAAATCCCCGTCTAAATTTAATCATCCTATAGAAAACCCATCCAAAATTAATTTATTAGAAATTAATTTTGGAAAGTCTCCTGTTTGGGACTGTTTTTTGAATGTTTTGTCTCATTTAGGATATGAATGCGTATAATTGGTTTACTATTTGAGATGATTTCAATAGTGTTTCTCCTTTACTCCTACGAATGTGTCTTTAAACACATATTTGTAGAGTTGAGGGGAAATGTTGCCGAAATTTTCTTAAATAATAAATCGGTTATACGCATTTATATATGAGACGAATCATTCAAAGAGTGGGTTAGAATTGCCTTTTATAGTTTCTCTAGGTGAACAAAACATCTCATATTCCTCATTCGAATGTGTTTATTTAAGTTTCATATAATAACTAATTATATCGTTAAAACGCAGTTATGGTAATTGATAAGAGTTGGAAAAGTTTAGGGAAACATGAGAAAGCATTTTATACCGGTCTTAAGAAATTCATTGATGATTGCAAGCCGTTAGTGGAGAGTGCGGGGAATATAAGATGTCTATGTAAGTCTTGTCGTCTAGTATTATGGGAATCCATCAAACACCTTTCAGACCACATTTTGAAGTATGGGTTTGACCTAAGTTTTAAAACATGGATTTACCACGGTGAACCGGATCTTCCTCCGCCACCGCCAGTAATAGATAACACAAGACAACCTCAAATGAGTGACATGATAGCGTGCCTTAATGATCTTAGCTATATTCCTCTGAATAATAAACAAAATGATCAAACTCAAGGAGATATTGGTGAGACAAGTAACAACCCGACTCAAGCTAAACATAATGAGTTCGAAGAGTTATATGCCAGTGCTAATGAGGAGTTGTACCCCGGTTGTGACTATGTGACTCGATTAGACTTTATGACAAACTTGACTTATTTTAAGGTTAAAGGTAAATTGACTGATTTTATATTCAATGAAATGCTAGAGTTTTTCCAAAATGTATTTCCCACCACTAAAGGATACAAGCTCCCACCGTCATACTATGCAATAAAGAAGACATTTAAAATGATCGGGTTAGGGTACGAGTCGATACATGCTTGTGTAAACGATTGCTTCTTGTTTCGGGGCGACGCTAACAAAGATGTGCATTTCTGTCCGGTGTGTAACACGAGTAGATGGAAAGACAGTAACACACCGGGGAAGAAAGTTCCTAAGAAGGTGTTGCGTTACTTTCCGATCATTCCTAGACTACAACGTTTGTACAAGTCTAGTCACACTGCAAAGGAAATGACTTGGCATGCTACTGGAAAGTGTACGGAGCCCGGTAAGATGCAACACCCGGTTGATGGTAGAGCATGGAAGGACTTTGACACCAAGTATCCGGATTTTGCTGCAGAACCAAGAAATGTTCGATTAGGGTTGGCTGCTGATGGTTTCAATCCGTTCGGCAACCTTAGTCAGTCTTACAGCATGTGGCCGGTGATACTGACAACATACAATCTGCCTCCGTGGTTATGTATGAAAGAGAGTTCTTTTATGCTGACGTTGTTAATTCCTGGCCCTAAATCCCTGGGCAAGGACATTGATGTGTCTAATGTACAACGATAACATATCGACTCATCCGTTGAACATCTAATGTACAACGATAACATATCGACTCATCCGTTGAACATCTACTGTACAACGATAACATAACGACTCATCCGTTGAACATCTACTGTACAACGATAACATATCGACTCATCCGTTGAACATCTAGTGTACAGCCATAACATATCGACTCATCCGTTGAACATATAATGTACAACGATAACATATTGACTCATCCGTTGAACATCTAGTGTACAACGATAACATATCGACTCATCCGTTGAACATCTAGTGTACAACGATAACATATCGACTCATCCGTTGAACATCTAATGTACAACGATAACATATCGACTCATCCGTTGAACATCTAATGTACAACGATAACATATCGACTCATCCGTTGAACATCTAATGTACAACGATAACATATCGACTCATCCGTTGAACATCTAATGTACAACGATAACATATCGACTCATCCGTTGAACATCTAGTGTACAACGATAACATATCGACTCATCCGTTGAACATCTAATGTACAACGATAACATATCGACTCATCCGTTGAACATCTAATGTACAACGATAACATATCGACTCATCCGTTGAACATCTAATGTACAACGATAACATATCGACTCATCCGTTGAACATCTAATGTACAACGACAACATATCGACTCATCCGTTGAACATCTAATGTACAACGATAACATATCGACTCATCCGTTGAACATCTAATGTACAACGATAACATATCGACTCATCCGTTGAACATCTAATGTACAACGATAACATATCGACTCATCCGTTAAACATCTAATGTACAACGATAACATATCGACTCATCCGTTGAACATCTAATGTACAACGATAACATATTGACTCATCCGTTGAACATCTAATGTACAACGATAACATATCGACTCATCCGTTGAACATCTAATGTACAACGATAACATATCGACTCATCCGTTGAACATCTAATGTACAACGATAACATATCGACTCATCCGTTGAACATCTAATGTGTAACGATAACATATCGACTCATCCATTGAACATCTAATGTACAACGATAACATATCGACTCATCCATTGAACATCTAATGTGTAACGATAACATATCGACTCATCCGTTAAACATCTAATGTACAACGATAACATATTGACTCATCCGTTAAACATCTAATGTACAACGATAACATATCGACTCATCCGTTGAACATCTAATGTACAACGATAACATATCGACTAATCTATTAAACATCTAATGTACAATGATAACATATCGACTCATCCGTTGAACATCTAATGTCTAACGATAACATATCGGCTCATCCGTTAAACATATAATGTGTAACGATAACTGATATGTGTGAAAACACATATCCGTTTTATCTCAAAAATGACACATAAAAGATAAAATTGTACTTAAAATGCTTGTATATTGCTTGTTTTGTCTTTGTGATTGTGAAGGTATGGATATAGCAAAAATCGCAAAAAAACGTTCAAAACTGGACAAACACCGACACGAGACGGAAAAGAGTGTACAAAAGCCGGGGATTTGATAGCAAGAAGAGTCAAAAGCTAACTCACTAAATTACAAAACCCATAAAAACCCAAAACAGCCCTTCAAGTCAAACAAAGTTGCAAAAATGGTCCCTTAAAGCCCTAACGGTGTTAACTTTCTATTAATAAAAGTTAACACTCGTTATCCTAAAACCCAAAACAACTCGTGGCCCAAACCCTTTTAATTCTACCCAGGCCAAAATTCAAAAACCCAAATACTCAGTCAAACTCAAAACGAGTAAAAAGGGTAAAATGAGCGGGAAATGTTGTTGTTACTGTTAATCATCGTCTCTAGCAATTAACTCATCTCTAATCAAAGGGTAAATCTCAATTGACGTGGCCAAACGAAGATTCCAAGTGCCAAGCTTACAGCTCAGCAAAGAAACGTCATTGAAAGGCTTTAATTGGTCCAAGCCAACAAAGAAGGATACACGTGGATGCAAGGAAACACAATTGGAAGGAGTATTTTACACTAAAACCTTTGTTAAAGAAGTACAAGAGGATCAAACCACGGATTGCCACGCTGGCAATCCGTGTGCTCACGTAATGATCTAACGGTGATGATTGAGGGATCAATGATTGCAATGATTGAAAGGTTCAGATTACAAGGAACGTCTAACAGATTGAAGA
>BQNB010169738.1:0-13748 GCA_026074375.1 Tanacetum coccineum | reverse complement strand
GTTTTCGTCCGTTTTTTACGTTTTCGTCCGTTTTTTTATATTTTCGTGTTCTCGTCTGTTTTCTTACGTTTCCGTCCATTTTCTTCTTTTTTACGTTTTTGTCTGTTTTTTAAATTGAATAAAGACGTATAAAACGCAAGAAAACGAAGAAATAGGTCAATATACAAAAGAAAACGTCCAAAATGGTAGAAAACAGACGGAAACATAGAAATAAGTTAGAAAACGATAAAAAAACGTAAGAAATCGGACGAAGACGTAAAAAAATAGACAAATATATAAAAAACGGACGAAAACGTAAAAAAACAGACGAAAACGTAAAAAAACGGACGAAAACGTAAGAAATCAGACGAAAACGTAAAAAACGGACGAAAACGTAAGAAATCGGACGAAAACGTAAAAAACGAAAGAAAACGTAAGAAATCAGACGAAAACGTAGAATACGTACACTTTTGATGACTTGACAGACCACATCATCAGTTTGCAGTCAAGCAGGTGGAAAAAAAAGTTTGTGACCATATTAGCACGAAATTGAAAGTTGAGGTACCATATGGGTAATTTTTTAGTACACGTATCATATGGGCACATTTGAGAAAGTACGCAACTATTTAATGCCAAAAACCCTAGTCTTAATAGCAAGTTTAAATATTCTCAGTTAACTTCGAATTGGTTTTGTTAATGAAAATGATCAAAATTGTACAAGTTATCTGGCCGTTATTTTCTCTTAAATATAGCACACGGTTGATATTTCTTTAACATGTACATGCTAAAAACATTTTTCTTATAAAAGGTGTAGTTTAAAAAGAAATGAAAATATTATATGTTGGTTAAGTCTTTTAAAACGAAAGATTTTGATGTACACACTTCTCTAATCATCTTTGAGTTCAAAAAACAAAAGTCAAAAGGGTAAAATAATACTTTAACTAATAATAAGGGTGTAAATAGATAAATATCAAAATTTGAAGGGGCAACAACAACATAAACTCAATTGGTTATCTTCCCTACGAGACCCACTCCATCAAAAGACCATACGTGTTTTACGCCATTAAAACATGAGCTCGAGCTTTGTTTTCTTTACTGTAGATTAAACTGTAATTCCTATACTGGTAAAATGCCCTTTAAGAGGCATAAATCATCTGAGGTTTAGTAAATGCTAATCTGCACATTTTAGAAATTAGGGTCCCTTAAATCGGAGGCCCTGTGCGATCGACCACCCCGCACATGCTTAAATCCAGCCCTGATACCTGCAGCATGAATTGCTTGGAAGGGATCAGAAGTCTTTTTATCAATGGCAGTATGAAGATTGCATTGCAAGACCATCCACCGACTATATTTAGTAATTCCAAGCTAAGCTTCCATCTCTATCATATATACGAATTTAAGTGATAATGGAACATATGTGTTAAGAATGCAGGTAAAAGCCAAGTGATTAAGTGGCAAGCTAGTGGAAACCCCACTAATATAATTTATCATTTTTTAGATCCCTAAGTCGTCAGCTTAGCTTGGCTCAGCTTGTGAACAGTACCAGCTCAACTCGCGGCTCCACGATGCTTCCAAACCGATCCTAGGCTCGACGGCTTCGTAATCGTCTGTTTTCTTACGTTTCCGTCTGGTTTTATACTTTACGTTTTCGTTCGTCTTTTTACGTTTTCGCCCAATTTCTTTTGTTTTCGTCCGTTTTTTACGTTTTCGTCCGTTTTTTACGTTTTCGTCCGTTTTTTACATTTTCGTTCGATTTATTACGTTTTCGTTTGTTTTCTTGGATGATGAACGTAAGAAATCGGACACAAAACGTTAAAAAAAACAGACGACGAATGAATAAATCGACTAAACACGTAAGAAATCGAACAAAAACGGAAAAAAACGTAAGAAATCTCAGACGATATGACGTAAAAAAAAACAAAAAAAACCGTAAAAAACAGACGAAAGACTATAAAAAAAATAGAACGAAAACCTAAGAAGACAAACCGTAAAAAACAAAACAAAACTAAAAAACGACGAAACGTAAGAAATCGAACGAAAAGACGTAGAAAAAGACGAAACGTTGAGAAATCGACGAAAACGTAAAAAACAAAGAAAACGTACAAGAAATCGGGATGAATAAAGCGTAGAATAGACTTACACTTTTGAGACCATACAGATCCACATCATCAGTTTGCAGTCCAAGCAGGTGGCAAAAAAAAGTTTGTGACCCTATACGACGAAATGTAAATTGAAGGTGAGTACCGATGAAAATGAGGTTAATTTTTTAGTTACACACCGATCATAATGGATCACAATTTGGGAAAGTACCTAACGTGAATTAATCCAAAACCATCTTAATAGCAAAGTTTAAATATTCGTCGAGGTTAACTTCGAATATGTTTTCGCAGTTAATTGAAATCGAGCAAAATTTGTACAATTAACGCCGTTATTTTCTCTTAAATATAGCACATCGGTTAATATAACTTAACATGTACATTGCTAAAAACAGTTTTTCTTGATACAAGTGGAGTGTAGTTTTAAAAAGAAAAGAAAAAGTTATTAGTTTTGGCGTTAACTCTTGCTAGAGAACGACAGAATGTTGCATGTACACACTCTCTGATCATCTTTGATTTCTAATAAGAGCAAAAGTCAAAAGAGGTAAAATAATTACTTTAACATAAATAATAAGGGTGTAATGAGATAAATATCAAAATTTTGTAAGGAGAGCAACAACAACATGAAACTGCAATTGGGTTATCTTCAAGAATAGAGACCCACCTCCATCAAATAGCACATACGAGTTTTTACGCCATTAAAACAGGAGCTCGAGCTTGCGTTTTTCTTTATCTGTACGATTAAACTGTACTTCTATACTGGGAAAATGCCCTTTAAGGAGGCATGAAATCATTCTGAGTTTAAGTAAATTGCGAATCTGCACATTTTTAAGAAATTGGAGCCCCTTAAATCGTAGTGGCCCTTGCATCGACCCACAGATTCCCGGCACCATGCTTAAATCACAGCCTAAAACCTGCAGCATAATTGCTTTGAAGAGGATCGAGAATCTTTTCATCAATGCATATAAGATTGTCATTGGCAAGACCTCAACCGACTACTACTTAGTAATTCCAAGCTCACAAGCTGTCCAACGTCTATCATATATCACGAATTTAATTGATAAGAGTAACATATGTTGTTAAGAATTGAAGGTAGAAAGCCAAAGTGATATAAGCTGCAAGCTAGTGGAAACCCCACTAATGATAATTTATCATTTCATTTTTAATCCCAAAGTCGTCAGCTTAGAGCTAGCTGTGTCTCTCCGGCTAGGTGATACAGTACACGAGCGTGTCCAACCACGCGGGCATCCACGATTCTTCCAACCGATTCCTGAGGACCTCTCACGCTTCGTAACCGGTGTCGTCTCATTCATCATTGGTTAAGATGTAAATAGAGGATATAAATATAATATATATATTAGTATAAAAAGATAGTATATATTACTTTATACTAGGAGAAGCTAACTATGAAATAGATTTTAAATAGGGATTTTAACTATGACTAGATTTAATAGGGTTTTTGCCACCTCAACGATGACATGGCGCAAACAACGATGGCATGGCACCCACAATTCAATAAATTTAAATAATTTTTGGATTTATAATTATTTTTGCATTATATTTTGAATTTAAAAAAAAATGTTGGCCGTGGCAAGGTTTGAACTCGTGACCTATTGTTAATATCCAATCATGTTAACCAACTGAGCTAAGAGGTAATTTGTGTTTGTAAATTAAAAACAATAATGATATGGTTTAAGAAAATATGTTAGCTATCATACCATGTTTATAGGTTTTTATTTTTGAAAACATATTTTAAGATTTGCATCATATCTTTCTAACTAAACCCTAATATCACGTATCTTCAAAAACATATTCATCATTCATTATTCATTGTAAACCCTAATATACTCAACTTTTTTTCCTTCGAACGTGTGGTTTTATTTTGTGGCAATGAACAATGATAGAGACACAAAAGAATAATATATGTGTTTCTTGGAACTGAATCTGTGTGTTTCTTTTCCAGTAGGTCGGACAAATCAGGTTTGTGGCTTTGTGATCTTTTTATTTTCATTCTTGATTTGATCCGTTCATGGTATTCGATGCTACATCGTATATCGTATGTGTCTGCTTCCCAACTAATGCACTACTATATTATTTACCATTTTTTGGTTATAATTATGGTGACTCAAGGTCTAAATGTATCAAATCTATCGAATGCTCTAATAGTAAACTCATTAATTGGACTAATGGACCTTCTTAAGTCAGTGTTCACCCTGATCTTGAACCTCATTGGCATTGATTGCTCAATGATACTAACGTTCACATTTGTAAGTCCTTCCTACTTCGGGTATTCCATAGATTCAAGCAGCTTGCTTAAATAAAATACGTACATTCTGATGTGGGTATGATGTCATCACCAATGTCGATCCTGAAACGGCATGAGTAATAAAGTTCAAGCATTGTAGATTTGATATGGTTTCCTGTAGGTTGCATGGTTTTACTTTGAATTAACACTGTTCTTTAAATTAACAACGATGATTAGACATACAACGTGTATTTCGTTCTGGTTCGCTTGATCGACAACCTTAGGTAATTGCTTTGTGCACTCATAATTAACGATATATGATAGCAGATCTTATGTTTACATGCACACAAGATGGACCTAGACAGTATGTTGCCTAATTTTGCATCTCCTCATTTTAATTTCATTTGTCATTGTTAGTTGGCACTAAAAACCAGAAGTGTGTTATCATTATCCTGATAGGTATTGTATGAATCAGGAACCTATCTAACAGTGTACTGAATTGAGTAATAGATCCAGATTAGCTAATCTGACTAGGATACAAACATTGTAAGCGATTTATTTTTCTTTTACCAGCTTGTAGTTTTATTTGATTTAAGCTCGCAAGGAACTTCTAACAGCAGACTAAATGGAGTAATAGATCCTGGATTAGCTAATGTCACCAGGATACAACCATTGTAAGCGATTTCTTTTTCTTTTACCAGCTTTCAGTTTTATTTAATTTAAGCTCACAAGCAACTTTCAAATAATAGCCCGTGAGGTTACACGTTACATCAACCAATCCAGTTATCAAAAATTCTTAGTGGGTGTCTGTGACTACATAATCTTAAGTGCTTACCAACTAATAGTGTTGATGTGTTGTCGTTGTATGGTATATATTTTAATGATTCAAGTTTTAAATTTATATTTTGCCGACATAACCAAAAACAACACTTTAACGGGCAGTGTACCCGATTGGTAGTAGTTTTGTTGTAAGTATGGTGTCGAACACTGGAAGCGAGGTTAAATCTCTTAATTTATTTATATTTTGGTTTACTAATCTAAGTTAATTCTATTCTATTCTAAACCTATGTCGGTCCTAATCCTAATTATAACGAGTAAAAGGGGGGTTTCAGCCTGAGAGACTGGTACGGGTTTGTTTGGTGACTACAGTCAATTCAAGACACTTTAACCCACGCAAGCAAATTAACAGAAGATAAAAGAGCGGTCTAGCCTTATGATAGAAAACTGCATTAGCCACCATTAATCCGATTTGAAGTTGGTTTGTTTATTCAGTGCAATGATTACTTATCTCGAAGAGGCATATCATTCTTAGACTTAGGCGGGACTTCATCCTAAGACCTAAACACATTAATTATGTCACAATTAAAGCATCCGCATAAAGAATTCTTATTAATTGATTATAATCTATTTAGAGATTTAAAGCAATGGTGATCTTGTTAAACCCTAGCTCATAGAGACTTTACCTACTTACTGGCAATTTATATAATAGTAGTCCGCTTGTCCAACTATCCAATGGAATCAGAACATTATTTGTTGAATTATCTAGATTCACCTACTAGTCAACATCTTCAATAAATCAAAGGCAATTTCCGTTAACTAGTTAAGCCAGAAGCGTATCCTTAGCACGATTTTAGAAGGACAATATTTGTGATCCTATGATTCTATATGTATAAATTACTATATGGAGAGCTATCCCGGCATCTAGATTACGTGGTCCGTATCAGTAGATCCAGTTGAATGATAGGTCGCATACAAAAGCACGTAAACAAGTATAAATTGATAAACATAAACAAGCATACAATGATAAATCAAGCAATCGAGATATAAACAAAACCAAATATTTAGATCTTCATAATAATGACTAATACCCGAAGGTATTAGCCTTCAAACATTATAATTAATACAAGAGTAATGGATTAGCCAAGGTAAACTAACCGAGTTAACGAATGATACCAACAACTGAACGATTACAAAAGTATAAGAAATTACACATTGTCTCCTATGGATTGGATCGCGTTGCAAGACCTCTTCTCCTCTTTTTCTCCTCTGAAAATCGACTTTTGTGGTTTAGGTATCGAGAATATGATTTAGCACACTTAAAACTTATTTTTGAGTTTTCTATTTATAGGGTCTGGAGTCGATTCAATACGGCGTATCCAATGTCTTCGATACGGCGTATTAGGGGCGCGCCTTTTGCTAATATTCACCAAGTACTCTGTAATTACTGCAATTCTTAAATATAAACGATTAAGTAACAATTCTTTGCAATAATTATACAAAATGGGTTATCTACATGGGATAAAAAAATGAAATTAGCTTTTAAAAATAGATGTTATTTATGTCATCAATAGCCCCCCACTTGAAATCCTACTTGTCACTTAAGTAGCCTTTATAAGTTTATAAAAATGTATCCCCTAAGGATTATTTTATTCGTTAAATCATTTATCTGATCTATTACAAGTACACAACCAAACACCTCACGAAATAGGAAGATGACAACACTCAAATCACTCAACTAATCTAAGGGTAACATGTAAACTAATTCACTTAATTGCTCGGTTGTGACAGTATTCTATCATAAGCTTGGCAAAGGAAAACACAATCTCCACCGCTAAAGCTAAGGATTAACAAGTTTTATAAAGGTAAATTTAGTTTGTATGATAAGGCTTAGGGTTGATTACTCTAAACTAATCTTTATCGAGTACCCAATATTCGCAGGAGGCGACAAAGACCACCCATACACAACACCTAACGACGGATAGACACAATGAGGGCTGCTCATTCCCACCTTGATAAGCTAAATAGTAGGAATAGTAGAGTAATATAGGTATGGAATCTTCTAAAGTTTCCCATAGTAATAAACCAACAAGACATCTGAGACATGCCATACATGGGCCATAACGACAGAAATAGACATGCACGCTCGATCACATCCTCATTCGCGTAAAACCAATGGTTAATGATTTGGAAAGGCAAATAAATTGTTGTTAAATAAAAATTACGAAACAAATAGATTAAGTCTAAAATACAAGTTGCTAGAAACTTTTTCCCGACCGTTACCATGATAAAGACACAACTATTTACAACGTCTTGATCATAGATAAAAAACAACAACCTAAGTTGGCGTTCCCGTAACGGTCAACTTCCTAATCATCCCATACTTTACATACTTTACAAGGCAAGTGGCGATATCTTCCACTTTATACAATACTCTACATCGTCAATTTGTATCAACGAATAATCGATCCTTCGTGTAATTCCTTCGGTAGTTGCGAAATTATTATCTTCAAACTTTCTTTCTCTCTTTTTTGTTGTGATTGTTCTAATTTTTTTGAATTTTTTTGCTAACACTATACTACGAAACTCGATGTAGTTTCACCATCTTCACGATCATAATAGTTCCGGATAATTCCTTCGATAATTCTTGATTCTTCGGACGTACCATTAATTGCGATGGTAGTAAAAATACATGAGTTTTGACTATAATATACATTCCCATTTGCGATGTGCAAATTCTTCCAACCGTACCAAAGATAGAAAATTTTGACACAAGACTCGAGAAATACAAACTTTACACTTTAGGCAACTAGCAACTGTAAAAAAACGAAACAAATAATTGGTGTAGTTCCTAAAGGATTGGCTCTACGAGTTCTTCTAGGGTATGTTACTCTTAAAGTGAGAGTAAACAAAGGGTTTATACAGGGGTTAACTAACTGGCGTAGTTAGTTAATAAGCAACATGTAAAGGCAATTTAGGTGTAATCCCAAAATTTACCAATTTAAACAAGTTACTCCATCTAAATCCATAGTACTTATCATTGCGATCTTGAATAGATATACCAAACCAAGTTCTAAAGTCTACAACATCACCGACACACTCATATTTTGTGGAATTTGGGTAAACATTTAGAAACGGATAGGTTAAATCCTTACAATATCTAACAAGGGTTATTGTATGTAGGTTATGTATCAAGTAATTTTACAAAAGTATGCTTGAAAAAATTTAAGTTTAAGCATAATTTAAGCATTTTAGTGTGAAAATTAGGACAAGTATACATTTTAATTCCATCCCCCTACTTTAATTATACAACGTCCTCGTTGTATAGATAAAACATTAAATAGGAGAATTAAAAAGAATTAAAATGAGAAACTCCCCTGATATTTGCTCCGTAGATTCCCATGTGATTTTAATTGAGCAAGAATTGTGTTGAACAGACGCCGCTTTGAAGTTATTCAAGATCTCAACACTTAGAGATCGCCATATTTGTAAATTCTCCACCAATCATTCGTTGAAATATTCTTTCACAAGTCTTGTAAAAAAAATATAGTAATAACATGTGCATATCCTATCTGTCCTACGTTAATTTAAACTAAACTAAACATACAAAATACACAGGTCCGTCTGGTGAAACGCCGTATCATGTGCAGAATAACGTCTTACATTGCCAGAACTACAATGAATGTTTTTAAAGTGCAATAAAGAAGGTAAAGACTGATAATGTCGAGACAATCAAATACGCCGTATGGTAGGAGCGGATAACCCGTATTGATGTCTGGGAAGACAGACTCGATAAGATTAAATAACAATCTGGGGTGTCTCTCGGGAAGCACTTTTGTTTACAGCGAAGTCTTTAAGTTATACTTTTCTTTAGCTTCTCACTTTTATTCCATCTCATGCACGCTAATGTGCCCGCGTATGAGCCTTTCTTACATCTTCGCATCTCGAATGTAATTGGGTCCTAAATTCAATACTCCTTTGTAGAACCCCTTAAGCTTTTGGTTTGGATGTGGTATTTCATTCATCTTATCCTCTTCACTTACCTTCAGTAATGGTGGAATCTTGTTACATTGCTCATTAGTATGGTGTTTAAACCTCGGATGTAATCCCACTATTTGGTAAGTTACTTCATCATTACCATTGTAAATGGTAATCATCCCTTCAAACCGTCTTGTTTTAATTCTAACTTCTGTTAAAAATGATTC
Source organism: Tanacetum coccineum (assembly GCA_026074375.1). NCBI lineage: Eukaryota > Viridiplantae > Streptophyta > Magnoliopsida > Asterales > Asteraceae > Tanacetum > Tanacetum coccineum. The sequence continues at coordinate 4,446 of BQNB010169738.1, read as the reverse complement.
CCCAAAAATAACATCACCCATTTCTTCATCACGATAATCATCCATATTTTCTAAAACTGCAAAATCCGTTACAACAGAAAAGGTTCCAACAAAAATAGGCACATTCATTAAAGCTCCTACAACATTATTCCCTTTGTACACCATCTTATCTTTCATTATAGAATTATGAAACTTTTTGGACATCACATTGACATAAAATAATGGGAAAAAGTTAACGTGTGTAAATTTAAATCCTATCATGCATGAAAACTTTCAGTTGTGAGCATAATTTGTATGGATTTTCTTATCATAGTCACAATGACTAGGGTAATCATCAATTTCAGCATCAAGTTCATCATCCCTAGTTCTAAATTCCTCAATTAACTCATCTTCCTCAATGGTGGGCATCAAATCATCACTTTGATTTCTCTTAAGCTCAAATGGTTCATTTAGATAATTTAATTCAATGTAATCCTAAAAGAAAGGGTCTAATGATCTACTTAGCACCAAAGTCTCTCCCATTAGCCTAGCTTCTAAATAAAGTTCCATTCTTTCTCTTAAACTTAGCATGTAGACCCTCTTAATCAAACTACTAGCAGGTTTAACACTTGTGAAAACAATCCTTTCTTCCCCGACCCTTAAAGTAATCTTTCTTTTGTAAACATCATTCTTAGCACGGGCGGTAGACAAAAATGGTCTTCCGATGATCAAGGGAACTTTCATATCATCGAGAATGTCTAGAATTATAAAATCTATGGGGAAAGTACATTTACCAATTCCTACTAGTACGTTTTCAGCTATTCCTTTTGGATATTTCACAGTCCTGTCTGCTAATTCAACTGTCAACTTAGTGTGAGCTAATTCGCCTAATCCTAAGTTAAGGTAGGTCGAGAGAGGCATAACACTAACGCTAGCTCCTAAGTCAACAAGGGCATTATCAAAGCAAACATTATTAATAAAGCAAGGTAAAGTGAAACTCCCTGGGTCTTTCTCCTTTCTGGGTATGGAATTATTGATATGTGAAGCTTCAGAGTAAGCTTCCGAGAATTATGGTCCATATGATCCCTTCTTTTCTTCATAGTAGTAACCATTCAAATGACTTGGAAATGGAATCGTCATTTGTCTTGTCTCGTACATCAGTGTACGGTTCTGTCTAGTGGATACGGCGTATTGGGAAGATCTAATACGGCGTATCGGGTATGAATCAGCTTCAATAGTAGTTGAAATCGACTTGACTTGATCTCTCGGGTTTGTTTCAGTAGAGCTAGGTAGACTTCTAAATCCTCTTTCCTGTAGTACCTTGCTCATTTGCCCGATTTGAATTTCCAAAGTTTTAATAGATGCTCCTTGGTTTCGAATGGCAGTATCCGTTGAAGCTCAGATTTCTTTAATCAAATTGGAGATTTCTTTATGTATCTTTGCTGATATACTCATGAATTTGCTCAGGGTATCTTCCATAGATTGCCTTCGTTCTTGGTATGAAGGATTCAAATTGTTCCTTTGATAGAATCCTGGAGCTGCTGCTCTATATCCCCCTCCTTGAAAAGGTCCACAAAATTATGTGTTGTAAGCTTCTTCTAGGGTTTTCCCTTCTTCTTTGTGTGGGCAATCTTTGGTGTAATGGGGTCCTTTGCATTGTTCGCATCCAACTTGAGCAGCATAGACTTTTTCATTTACTTTCTTGATCTCTCTTCCAAGATTATTGAGTTGTGCTTGTATAGCTGTCAATCCGTCAGAAGTTTTAAATTTATATTTTGCCGACTTACCAAAAAAACACTTTAACGGGCAGTGTACCTGGTCGGTGGTAGATTCGTGGTAAGTAGGGTGTCGAACACTTGAAGCGAGGTTAAATCTCTCAATTTATTTATATCTTGGTTGTCTAATCTAAGTTAATTCTAATCTAATTCAAACCTATGCTAATCCTATGTTAGTTCTAATCCTATTTCTAACAAGTAAAAGAGAGGTTTCAGCCTGAGAGACTGGCACGGGTTTGGTTGGTGACTACAATCAATTCAAGACACTTTAACCCACGCAAATTCGACAGGTGGGCAATATTTTTCTAGAAACTTTAGTTTTAAGATCTTCCAGGTTTTTGACGACCAATGGCTCATTTCCTTAGCCAACACTTGCGGCTCCAATAAGGCTATAGGAACTCGGAGCATTAGTTGATCCACAGTGATGATCGGAACATGGAATAAGTCATCTATTTCGAGAACTTTCTCAAATGTTCATTTGCATCCCAAAATGTTGGAATTCCTATTTGTAGATCCACAAGGATACCTCAAGCACCAGATAGATATGGATACTATGTTGATGTTGAGGAGTATGAATTGGGGGATCTTGATGAACCTCCTAATTATAAAGCTGCATTAGCAGATCCTGAATCTGACAAATGGCTTGAAGTTATGAATACAGAAATGCAATCCATGTAAGATAATCAAGACTGGATTCTAGTTGAGCTTCCTCTTAATGGTGGAGTTGTTGGGAGTAAATGGATTTTCAAGAAGAAGACTGACATGGACGGCAATGTACACACCTTTAAAGCTCGTCTGGTAGCAAAAGGCTATACCCAAACCTACGGAGTAGATTATGGGGAAACCTTCTATCCTGTTGCAGACATTAGAGCTATAAGGATTCTTTTAGCCATAACCGCCTTCTATGACTATGAGATTTGGCAAATGGATGTCAAGACAACCTTTCTAAACGGTCACCTAACCAGAAGGGTTTATGAATCCAAACATCCTAACAAAGTATGCAAACTTCAACGTTCCATTTATGGATAGAAGTAAGCATCTAGAAGTTGGAATAAAAGGTTTGATGAGGAAATCAAGAAGATTGGTTTTACTCAAAATCTTGATGAGCCATGTGTATATCTCAACACTAGTGGGAGTAATGTTGTGTTCCTAGTCTTGTATGTCGATGATATATTACTCATGGGAAATAGTGTTACAATGCTGTAAGAAGTTAAATCTTGGCTTTGTAAGTGTTTTTCTATGAAAGACTGATGTGCTGTCGTTGTATGGTATATTTAAGATGATTCAAGTTTTAAATTTATATTTTGTCGACTAAACCAAAAACAACACTTTAACGGGCAGTGTACCCGATCGGTAGTAGTTTCGTGGTAAGTAGGGTGTCGAACACTTGAAGCGAGGTTAAATCTCTCAATTTAATTAATATCTTGGTTATCTAATCTATGTTAATTCTATTCTATTATAAACCTATGTCAGTCTAAATCCTAATTCTAACGGGAAAAGGGGGTTTTCAGCCTGAGAGACTGGCACGGTTTGGTTGGTGTCTATAATCAATTCAAGGCACTTTTACCCACGCAAGCTAATTAACAAAAGATGAAAGAGCGGTCGAACCTTATATAAGAAAACTGTATTAACCATTATTAATCCGATTAGAACGTTGGTTTATTTATTTAGTGCAATGATTTTTTCTCTCGAGGTGGCATATCATTCTTAAGACTTAGGCGTTACATCATCCTAAGACCTAGACACATTAATTCTGTCACAATTAAAGCATCCGCATAAAGCATCCTTATTTGCTGATTATAATATATCTTAGGGATTAAAGCAATGGTGATCTTGTTAAACCCTAGCTCATAGAGACTTTACCCACTTACCGTTTAATGGCAATTATACACTATTAGTCCACTTGTCGAACTATCCAATGGAATTAGAACATTATTTGTTGAAATGACTAGATTCACCTACTAGTCAACATGTTCAATAAACCAAAGGCAATATCCAATTAATTAGTTAAGCCCGAAGCGCATCCTAGACACAGATTTAGCAGGACAATATTTGTGATCCTATTATTCTAGATGTATAAATCACTATATGGAGAGCTATCCCGGCATCTAGATTACTTGGTCCGTATCACTAGATCTAGTTGAATGATAGGTCGCATACAAAAGCACGTAAACAAGTATGAGTTGATAAACATAAACAAGCATGTGATGATAAATTAAGCAATCGATATATAAACAAAACCAAACATTCAGATTTTCATAATAATGGCTAATACCCGAAGGTGTTAGCCTTCAAACATCATAATTAATATAAGAGTAATTGTTTTAGCCATGGTAAACTAACCGAGTTAACGAATGATACCAAAAACTGAACGATTACAAAAGTATAAGAAATTACACATTGTCTTCTATGGATTGGAATGCATTGCAAGACCTTTTCTGCTCTTCTTCTCCTCTGAAAATCGACTTTTGTGGTTTAGGTATCGAGAATATGATTTAGCACACCTAAAACTCATTTTTGAGTTTTGTATTTATAGGGTCTGGAAGTCAGTTCGATATGGCGTATCCAAGGGATTAGATACTGCGTATTAGAGTTTCTTAGAGTAGGGACCACGTTTGATATCTTCCAGGATATTCACATACTATATCTTCAATACGGCGTATTGACTTCTTCTGGATACGGCATATTGATCTTCTTTCCTTTGTGGTCTTTG
>BQNB010169737.1:0-12245 GCA_026074375.1 Tanacetum coccineum | reverse complement strand
TGTTGTGGTGATATAGTGGAATCAAGCGATCATAGTTTGATTCAGGTAAGTGCATATTGGTTAATCATAGATTTATTATGGCGGGATAGTGGGTTCAACAACAAATATCGCAAGCTTTACTTAGAGGGAATGGTATGGTGGCGAGCTCACCTCGCCATTCATACGTGGCAGCTCGCCACCACACCATCAACCCTCGTCGTTTTGGTTTTTATGGATTTTCGCCATTTAAGTGAGGAAGAAAATGCCAAACAACTTTTAAAACATAACTGTTGTATTTTTCCCCTACAATTATAATAGGTTGTATGTGTGTATGTGCAATGTGTGTAAGTGTGTGTGCAGTGTGTATGTGTGTGTGAGAGTGTGTGTGTGTGTGTGTGTTTGTTGAGGAAGAATGATAATGTTTGTGTGGTGCACGGACGGATCCACATAGGTGCTTGGTGTGACACGAGCTACATCCGCTTTTAGGTCAGGTAGTGCAAAAAAAAAATTAAATTGCCATTTTCCTAGTTTGTGCAACCCTAAAAAATATTATGCCACCTTAGTTTTTATGATGTAACTTTAATTGACCAACGTTTTCTTTGTGCAACACATCATTAAAAATTCTGGGTCTGCCCTAGTCTGGTGGATGTGTCTGTATATATGTTTTATTTTTTCTGATTTTTTTATTTTTATATAGTTTTTAACTTTTGTTAAATATGTTATTTGTATTTTTGTGTAAGTAATAAATTTAGTTTTTGTGAAAAAATGGAAAAGAAAATAAAATTGTGGGTGGTGGTGCCAAAATTTAGTTTGTTGTGTGGTTGTGCAACAGTTTGCGGTTTGCACTTTGTGACAGGTGGCTTGTGTCACTTTCTTTCAACAATGTTGTGTTTGGCTTTTTGTTTCTTATTAGACTGAATGTAGTGGTGACCGCAGAAGACACCGCCACGTCAGCGCCAACTCAGCTTTCTCTCTCTTAGACCACACAGTAAACCGCAGAGGACACCGAACAATTTTTTTTAAAAACATTACATTAATAATTAAACATTTTACAAATTAAAATACAGAAATAAAAATACACGGAAGAAAAGACGGAAATAAAAAACATGAACTTGACATAATTTAAAAATACAACACAGATACGTTTTAAAACATATAGTTCGAATAGTATCCGTTGGAATAGTAGTTGTTTGATTTCAAATTTGAAAATTACATTACGGAATTGAAAATTACATTACGAAATTGAAAATTACATTACGGAATTGAATAACAATAATGTTAAGCTAATGAAACCGTATCCTTACAGAAAACCTCAACCACATTTCTTTTTGTAATGTTTAGGTAATGCTTTGATGGTTTAGGAGTAAAAACTGAGACATTGGCAAGTATCATGGCAGCTCCTACTGTAATATCCTTTTCATAACTACTCACATCTCCTTGATGTGAGTAGATGGTGGGGGTATTTATAATGCGACTCTGAAAGATCTATCGGGTACAGTACCTGGAAGTTGTGTGATATAATGAGGAGATGGTGGGGGTATTTATAACGAAAAGCTAGCCGTTAGAATTCAAAATTTGAAAATATAATAAAGTATTCATCATCATCAGCTTGTTTTTGCATAATCTTCTCCTCCCGTGCCTTTTCATCCATTGTTTGTTCTTCTAGTGTTTCTCTTAAGGCTTCTTCATCTAGATGTAGTTGATGTAACTCTTCCGCGGTAAGGTATACATCACCAATCTCATGTGTCCGTGATGACGAACCACCTATATGGGTTTCTGAGCGGTGGTTGTATTTTTCATGTATCCAAGCTAATTTAGCATTCATTTGTTTGTCTAGTTTTGACGCCTTTCTGTACATAGAAAGATTTAGCTCGTAATCTTTATCAGAACCTTCTTTTAAGAAAGTGTCGATCAAAGCACGTCTCTCTTGTGGAATGTGATTACATTTCTCGTATGATTTTCTAAGATCTTCTTTAGTTGTGCATGCATTATCAAATTGCAAGGCTAAATCCAGAATCGCTTTCTGATGAACCATATCTTCGTCAATTTGTTTTTGAACCAAAGCTTGGATTTCATCGTCGCTATGTGGTATCGAACAAGCCATTTAAAAAAGATAATGAAAGTGTATAAAATGTATGTGTTTTGTGATTAAAAATGGTATAAAAAGTGAGGTTTTATAGTGAATGGGGGATTGTTTATTTATTTTTTAAATAAAAATATAAAAGAAAGAGTTAATTTTTTTTAATACAAAATCTTCCTCCAATTATAAGGTCGTGCAGAAGACCATAACTTTGCAAAGGTTGGGGGTGACCAGGTCTTGCTTCGGTCGGCGTAGTGGGATGACCAGGTCCCTTTTATTGCCACATACGTTTAGCCTGTTTACAATAGTTTCCATGACAATACTTTCCATATTATATAAGTTTATACTAATAGTTTACAATACATTCCGAAAATAGCTTAAGCTTTGGTCAAACATTGGCACAAAGAATTAATCCACTTTCCATCCGAAAATAGTTTAAAGAATGAATACAGTTTCCAGCCAAAAATTCTTTAAGCTTTCGTCAAACATTTGCACAAATAATTAATACAATTTCCATTATCTATTAAGGCATTCACAAAATAGATTAAGCATTTAACTGTTCAAGATTTGGACCACTTCTAGTAAAATTACATTTTGTTTCATCTTCCCAAATAACACAAAATGAAATATCGTATTGACTTCAAAATAAAAAGATGAACAAGTTCATCACGAATGTAATGGCAGTCCACCTCGATATGTTTTGTCCGTTCATGAAAAACTGGATTGCGAGAAATATGCAACGCGGCCTGACTGTCACAATAAAGTAACATCGGTTGCGAATGATGTATACCAAAACTCTTTAAAAGTCCTTTTAACCATTTTAATTCACCAGTTGTTAAAGCCATCGACCGATATTCAGCCTCAGCGGAAGAGCGTGAAACAGTATGTTGTTTCTTTGTTTTCCATGAAATTGGTGAATCACCAAGATAAACCAACCATCCTGTTAGCGATCGCCTTGTCAAAGGACAACCTGCCCAATCAGCGTCACACCACCCGCGTAGTTGTAAGTCACATTTATTTTTTAAAATTATACCTTGTCCTGGGCTCCCTTTTAAATATCGAACAACCCTTATTGCCGCCTCCCAATGCTCGATTTGAGGATTTTGCATAAATTGTGAGAGGATGTGCACACTATATGCAAGATCTGGTCTTGTAAAGCATAAATATATGAGACGACCCACTAACCTTCGATATTGTTCGGGATCTTCAAATAAACGTCCTTGAGCCAATCCCAAGTGATGATTTTGCTCCATTGGGATCTTTGCTGGTTTAGCCCCAAGTAGCCCAACTTCAGAAATTATGTCTAAAGCATATTTTCGCTGACATAAAAATATCCCCTCTTTTGCACGAGCGACTTCAATACCAAGAAAGTATTTTAGATTGCCTAAATCCTTCATGTGAAAACAATTACTTAGATAAGTTTTGAATTGTGTGATAGCTTCATGATCATTTCCAGATACAATCAAATCATCCACATATACGAGGACGTTAAGTTGAACCCCCCGATTGTTGTAGAGTAAAAAAGAGATAATCCTAGTAAGAATGAACAAAGCCATAATTTAAGGCTTTATGACAACTTCAAAAACCAACAACGCGAGGCTTGTCGAAGTCCATACAATGACTTACGAAGTTTGCATGCTTCCCCAGGTTGACCTTTATGCAAACCAGGTGGTAATTTCATAAATACTTCTTCTTTAAGATCTCCATGTAAGAACGCATTATGCACGTCTATCTGATGAAGTTCCCATTGCTTAGCTGCCGCAATTGCTAAGAAAACCCGAACAGTCACCATTTTCGCGATCGGCGCGAATGTTTCACTATAATCGACTCCAGCCACTTGATGATTACCGAGAATCACGAGTCAGGCTTTGAATCTTTCAATAGTCCACCTGATTTGTACTTTATTTTATACACCCACTTGCACCCAAGAGCTTTCTTTTTTGGTGGAAGTTTCTCAATCGTCCAAGTCTTGTTTTGTTCCAGTGCCTCGAGTTCACTATCCATCGCAGATCTCCAACGCTTATCTTTGATTGCTTTATAATACGTTACAGGTTCTCGTTCTTTTTCAATAGTCTCAAGAAAAGTTCGATGACAAGATGAAAATTTATCACAGTTTACATAATGAGCTATAGGATATGGAGTACCCGAGGATCGAGATTAAGCAGGCGGTGTAAAACGGGATGGACTGTTTTTCTTGACTGTATATGTGACATAATCGCGGAGACGAACTAATGTTTCTTTCTTACGGTGCCCTCTCCCTAAATTTTCTTCTTGAATTTGTTCCTCAACATTTAGTGATTGTGGTGATGAAATTTGGTTCACCCCCCCCCCCCGGTCATCCTTCTCTTGTTTTGATTAACAATGGAACCGTGGTTTCCTCATTCACGAGTTCATTACCCCTTATCTCGAGAAGGGGGCTCTTCATGTAGCCCAGTGCCATTATATTCATTATCATTGACACTTGGGACTATATGTTCTGTATCATATGGAAATATATGTTCCAAAAAATCAACATTACGTGACACAAAAAATTCCAGCTTTTTTAAGTCGAATAACCTCTAACATTTTTGCCCATACGGATACCTGAAACATATTTTTGACTACGACTTGCAAACTTGTCCCCTGTTTTTGTATGTGCGTAACACAAACAACCGAAAGTACGCAAGTGATTATATGGTGGTTCTACATTGTGAAGAATTGTGTATGGAGTTTTCCCTTTTAAGATGGCGGAAGGAGTACGGTTAATAAGATAGGCGGCAGTCAAAATACACTCACACTCGCCCCCAAAAATCAAAACTGGAAGAGAACTTTTGGAATCTTAGTGCAACTAAAAATGATAATAAAATATAACAGAGCAACAATTAAGACTCTGTCGATGTTTTCGTTCAACTCGACCATTTTGTTGAGGTGTACCCACACATGATGTTTGAAATATGATCCCTTCATCAAGAAAAAATTGTTTCATACAAGTAAATTCGGTTCCATTATCACTTCGAACAATTTTAACATGTTTGTTAATTTGTCTTTTAACTATGGCTAAAAACATCTTCATGCTTTGGAGAACTTCATAATTGTGTACAAGCAAATACACCCAAACAGAGCGAGAAAAATCATCAACAATTGTTAAGAAATATGATGCACCACAAGACGAGGTTGTTTTATATGGTCCCCACAAATCACAATGAATAAGCTCAAATATAGACGCTACTTTATTATCACTAACCGGAAATTTTTCACGAGATTGTTTTGCACGATGACACACATCACAACTTTGACTTAATTCTTTATCCTTTTTATTTAGGTTTACCTGAGGAAGAAGCTTTAAAACTTCTAGCGAGGGATGACCTAACTGTTTGTGCCAAAGATCAAAAGGAAGGGTTGTTGTTGTCTTGAAAGCTCTAGTCGGCGGCATCTCTCTGAAGTAAAATAGTCCACCATCCCTTCTTTCACCCGCACCAATCACCATCCTCGAAGTGAGATCCTGTATAACACATATTTTTGGTGCAAATTGAACTATACAATTTCCTTCATCTAACAGTTGTGGGACAGAAAGCAAATTGCAAGTTAACCCAGGTACATATAAAACATTTCTTAAAACAAAACCATTATCGAAACAAACATCTCCTTCTTTTTTAGCCATAGCTATATTGCCATCAGGTAGCTCGACAGGCCATTGGACTATCTCCTTTAAGTTGGAGAGGTCTTCTATTATACCTGTCATATGGTGTGATGCGCCTGAATCAATAATCCAAAAATACTTACCATTTATTTTTTTGATAGAACCTGATTGGTTCTTTAACATTTGGAGTAGCGTTTCCCATTGTTTTGGGTTTAGACCTAAATAACGGGAAAAATAGTAACATTCATTTCCATTGTTGATAGCCAATGCCTCCTGCTCCTGCTAATAGTGTCCAATAGTTTGGATCCATCTTTCTGAGGTGTCATTTTTTTAATCGACAATTTCTTTGCTTTTTTTTAAGGATTGTATCAAAGCTCTGGTACCATGATAAATCTCTTGTTTTCTGTCTCTCATTGATCACCCAAAAAGATGTATTTATACAAGAGGTTTAGCTTATGTACCAAACTTATAATATCAATTCCTAAAATAGAATATTTGACATATCTTCTAAATAAGAAAAGATTTAACGTATCTTCACTCAATACCAATAATATCAATTCCTATAATAGAATATTTGACATATCTTCTAAATAATAGAAGATTTGACATATCTTCACTCAATAGAATATTAGCAATTATTTAACAAAATCGCATTTTTAATATTTATTTTGAGACGACATACGAAGTATATATTCTATTTGAGATGGGTCGGTTTTGCTTTTGGACTTGCTAATTGGACAAAGTTATCGTCCAAGGCAGTATCGATACCAAACAATTATCATATTACACATTACAGAATCAAAACGACCCCGTTTTTACACCATGTGCACTGTTCATCTTAAGCACTGTAGCTACAGTGCTACAGTGCTGGGCCAAAAAAGCCCAAAAAATTTAGCCCAAAAATTTGGGTCGGCCCAATTAGTTTTTTTTTTTTTTAAATTTGCCGGCACAAATTAGGGAGTAAAAAATGAAACAAAAGAACCGACGATTCAGATAAAAAAATCTCCTCGGTAACTATTCGAATGACTAAAAACAGTGGACATTTTAAAAACCATAGACCAAAAAAAAAACTTCGCAAAAAAAATAAAAAAAAAAAAAAAAAAAAATTTTAACGCGACGCAACAACGCGTAAGACCATAAAAAAAACTACTAAACACGAAAAAAATGTTACAAAAGTACCGACGCATTCAGATAAAAAAATATCCGCGGTAAACATTTCGAATGACTAAAACCATGTCATTTTAAAACACCATGGATACCAAAAAAAAACTTCGCAAAAAAAAATAAAAAATAAAAAAAAAAAAATTTAACGCGGAAAAAACGCAACAACGCGTAAGACCATAAAAAAAACTACTAAACACGATACTGAAAAAGTAAACCCGCACTATTAAATATGAGACCGACAAAATAAACTCGCACAAAATTAAAGGAAAAAAAAAAGAATTAATGGTTTATTGACCTATGTGCACTATTCATTTTAAGCACTGCAGCACTGTTACAGTGCTGGGCCAAAAAGAAGCCCAAAAATTTGGCCCGGCCCAATAAGTTTTTTTAAAAAATGGGCCAAAAAAGCCCAAAAAATTTAGCCCAAAAATTTGGGTCGGCCCAATTAGTTTTTTTTTTTTTTTTTTATAAATTTGCCGGCACAAATTAGGGAGGAAAAAAATGTTATAAAAGTACCGACGCATTCAGATAAAAAAATATCCGCGGTAACATTTCCGAATTGACTTAAACAGTGTCATTTTACACCATGAGACAAAAAAAAAATTCGCAAAAAAATAAAAAATAAAAAAATAAAATTTTAACGCGACGCAACAACGCGTAAGACCATAAAAAAACTACTAAACACGATACTGAAAAAGTAAACCCGCACTATTAAATATGAGACCGACAAAATAAACTCGCACAAAATTAAAGGAAAAAAAAGAATTAATGACACGCAACAACGCACGAAAAATTAACGCCCCGCAGTAACGTGCAAGAAAAAATAAACTTACACTATTAAACATAAAAAAAACGCGCGAAAAAACAAATAAAAATAAATAAATAAATAAAAAAAAAAAATTAACGTCCTGCAAAAACGCGCGAAAAATTAACGCCCGCAGCAACGCGCGGATAATCTTGCTTGTTAAAGATATTTCTTAATCGTTTTCTCTACGGATAACAAATGAACAAAATGGGTTGTTTATTTCTTCACTATTATAACATATATATAACTTTTTTTTTCGTACATAAGGACACATACTTGGACTTTCGCAAAGGGACATTATTTCAATCATGTCACCATATAACCAAATTCAACGAAAAATAACATGGACAAAGGGTGAACTAGTGAAAAGGACAATGTAACCTAATACTACATGCATTCATAAAATACTATAAAAAACTTCTATCCCGTGACACATGTTTTACTTTAAAATACTTTAGAGCCTCCCACTTTGGAAAATTAAGCATATACTTCTAGACTTTGCTAATGAATGGACTCAATATTTTTCAACTTCGGTTCATTTGGTTACTTTTAAGAATTAGAATCTTCGAACATTGTACTTCAAGTCAAGAATATATATAAAACATATTTGTGATCGTAAAGTTCAAAGTTTTTCAGCCTTAAGGTCGTAATTTGAACGAGATTTTGAATTAAAACAAATACTACTCTTGGCTAGCTTCTCCAAGATTGTTTCTGACTACACACACACATCCGAAATCATTCATAATAATGTATTTTTTGTTGAAATACATTAAAGTAAACTTAGTTTTTATTCTCGTGTTTATCTTAAAATCTTTTACAATATATTCAATTTGCTTAGTAATCCAGATCGACCATCATATTACTTTCTTGAGTATTGTTGGGTTTTTTCGTTTACAGATAAGCAAACCCTAATATATCAGCGAAATCCTGAATTTTAAAAATTTCAATATACTTGTAAAATGTGATTTTGTTCACGACTTACAATTCCCTAACGTTAGGTTGAGTATCTAATAAAATATACCGTCTCTAAGCAAGAGTATAAAACCTTACTTTCAAATTTCTTAGCCTTGTAAATTAATACTGTAACATGCGGTACGGACAGGTTTTTTTCGGTTATAAATTTTCGGAATCGGTTTTTTACCGGTTCGGTTTTTTTCGGTTATAAATGTTCGGAATCGGTTTTTATACCGGTTCGGTTTTTTTCGGAATTTAAAACTTCGAACATTTATTTAATAAACTTGTTAATTATCAAACATTTAATTAAACAATACACCGGTTAAAAACCGAAAAAATATAATTGTTCTCGAAACTTCTCGTTTTTATGAATATTTATACCTAGAATGAGCGTACGGGTCATTTATACCTCGAAACCGATTCCGAACATAAAACATAAAATATTCGTTAAACATTTTTTTGTTTAACGAGAATATTGTTTAACTTGTTTGATAAAAACATAAAACATTTTCCAATTCCGTACGCTCATTCAACGAATATGTTTTTACGCTCATATGGAAAATATGGAAAATATGTTTAACTTGTTTTAACGAATATGAATAAAAACATATGGAAAATATGTTTAACTTGTTTTTACGCTCCAATTCCGTACGCTCATATGGAAAATATGTTTAACTTGTTTTAACGAATATGAATAAAAACATAAAGAATATTTATAAAAACGTTGAATGAGCGTACGGGTTTTTAACGAATAACGAATACTTCTCGTTAAAATATTGTTTAACGAGAATATTGTTTAACTTGTTTGATAAAAACGTTGAATGAGCGTACGAAAAAATGTTTTATGTTTTATGAATTTAAAACTTCCATGTTGACCGGTTTTTTTAACCGGTTAAAACCGGGTTTTTTTTAAAAACTATTAACGGTTATAAAAAAAAAAAAAAAAACCGGGTTTAACCGGTTTTTTTAAAAACCCGGTTAAACCCGGTTTTAAAACCGGTAAAAAACCGGTATCGTAAAAAACCCGAAAACCGGTCTAACCGGTTCGGTTAAAAAAACCGGTTTTTTTAAAAACCGGTTCCGGTTTTTTGGACCGGTTTTTAAAAAAACCGGTTATGATTTGCATCACTAGGTACGGTAATGCATTCATCATCTACTAAGTGACCAAACAAATGCATAACAAGAATATAATTTAATAGTACAATACAAAAGCTACTTTGCATTTATGACATTTATTGCATACTACATTTAATAGCTAAGACTTTGAAGAATGACTTGAAGTTTGTCAAGCCATTCTAAAAAGCTTTGCAAAAAGCTTTTAGTTCAATGCATAAAAACCCTTTCAAATGAATTTTTATAATAGTGAAAAGCGATTACTTGTTTATGCATTGGAGATGCTCTAACAAGAAATAAAAAAGCTACTTTGTATTATAATTATTCATAATTATGAATACACTACAAGAAATAGGAGAACAGGTGACGGACTTTTCCCCGGCGACATATGTCGCTGGGGAATATGCACTAAACGACAAAATAGATCCTACGTGGCACCAATTCTCGTAGAAAATTTGGTCAAAGTATTCTGAACTTTTCCCCGGCGACATGTCGCCGGGGATAAGGTCGTTAAAATTTAACCAAATATTTCTACGTAAAACGTGGCGGGAAATTTTCCCGCTTACTTTTCCCCGGCGACATGTCGCTGGGGAAAGTGTTATTAAAATTATAAAGTTTTATTAATATATCACAAATATATCAAAAATAAAAAGACACTTTCCCCGGCGACATGTCGCCGGGGAAAGGGTTATTAAAAAATTATAAATTTGATATATTTATCACAAATATATCAAAACTATATTTTTTACTAAAAGTTTTATTAATATATCAAAACTATATTTATTAAAAAACTAGAGTTTTTAATAATTAATATTTAAAAAATATATTATTTAAAATTATTTTTTATAAAATAATTTCGCCGGGGAAAATGTTTGACATGTTGACATTTAATTAAACAATCGTTTTTTTAGATTTTGTTTCGGACTGAAATTCCGTATATTTTATACACAAAATTAATACGTTTTTAAGGTGATATCGTTATACATAAGCACAATGATATCGTTATACATAAACAGCATTCAAATCAAAAAATTATTAAAAACAGAGTCTTTACACATACAAAAAAAAAAACCTTACCATTACATTGCACAATACAAACACACCAAATCAAGTATATTCCATTTCATTTAGAACTTCGGAAATATGTGCAACCGAATTAATTGTAAGATGTTCTCGTATGAATAGCATTTCAATAGTGCAGCCGAATTAACTGTGTGTTGTTCCGGATGCATATGCATATCCATTGTTGCCTTGAGTACACTTATCTTTCCACGCAAGTGCTTGCAGTTTGAGCACTCTGCATTTCTTGAAGGTCCTGAAGAATAGCTTGGAGGTGTTGAAGGTCCTGAAGAATAGCTTGGAGGTGTTGAAGGTCCTGCAGATGGAGTTCCAGGAGAACTCATCAATTGACGAAGTCGGGTCTCTTTCCATAAAAAAAATCCACATCTAAAATGTTTCGAAGGCTGTTAAATAGTAAACAAATCAATTCTTTTAACAACTAACCAGAATATTTATATATTACACAAATAAAAAACATGTGATTGTTCACCTTTGATTTTGGACATGCGTAGTATAGTTTACCGTAACTCTCAGGTTTATACGATTGTCAGAGAACTACATCTCCTTCTGTACAACTACACGCAAAAGCTTCATGTGGCACCATCTTCACCATCTTTTTGTGGTTGTGATGGTAAGAGTGTGTTATATGTTTGTGGTTGTGATAGTATCTGCTTTTATGGTATAAAAGAGTTTTTGGCGGTAGTATTTGGCGCAAGTTTTTGGAAGGAGTATTTGGCAGGAGTTTTTGGCGGGAGTATTTGGCAGGAGTATTTGGTGGGAGTATTATCCGTTGAACGTCGAATGTATAACCATAACATATCGACTCATCCGTTGAACGTCTAATGTATAACCATAACATATCGACTCATCCGTTGAACGTCTAATGTATAACCATAACATATCGACTCATCCGTTGAACGTCAAATGTATAACCATAGCATATCGACTCGTCCGTTGAACGACTAATGTATAACCATACCATATCGACTCATCCGTTGAACGTCAAATGTATAACCATAGCATATCGACTCATCCGTTGAACGTCTAATGTATAACCATAACATATCAACTCATCCGTTGAACCACTAATGTATAACCATAACATATCGACTCATCCGTTGAACCTCTAATGTATAACCATAACATATCGACTCACCCGTTTAACGTCTAATGTATAACCATAACATATCGACTCATCCGTTGAACGTCTATTGTATAACCATACCATAACATATCGACTCATCCGTTGAACCTCTAATTTATAACCAAAACATATCGACTCATCCGTTGAACCTCTAATGTATAACCATAACATATCGACTCATCCGTTGAACCTCTAATGTATAACCATACCATATCGATTCATTCGTTGAACGTCTAATGTATAACCATACCATATCGACTCATCCGTTAAACGTCTAATGTATAACCATAACATATCGACTCATCCGTTGAACGTCTAATGTATAACC
>BQNB010169736.1:0-13748 GCA_026074375.1 Tanacetum coccineum | reverse complement strand
TTAAGCAAATAAGCTACATAAATAGCTTATAACATCTCAGAATCAAAACACATGAAGAAATATCTTGAAAAATGAGTTTTAGACTTTGAAAACTGTTTAAAACAGCTTAATACCTCTTAAATAGGCTTATTAAAGTTAGCTTAGTGACCCAAAAAAGTTTTTAAACCATTTTGACCCGTTTGACCCACTGTCCCAAACACCCCTTTAAAAATAGTTTTTAACTTGATAAAAGCTATTTAAGCTAAAAACTCTTCAAAGACCAGATGGTGAACAACTTATAACAAACTAAATGAACAAATATAAGCAATCAAATAAGCCAGAATAATAAGCTAAGACACTATGCTATTATTTTTGGTTTTTATGACTTTTTTGTATCAAAAACATGAAAATTAAGATCTAAACAAACAATTGAACTAAATAAGCATTAAACACAAATAATAAGCAATTATAAGCTAATCTAAACTAAAATAAGCAAATAATAAGCAGTATGAAACAGATTAAAGCTAATAGTGTAAATTTAAGCTTAAATGTAAAGAAGAAACTTACAGGAGCCTTTGCTCTAAACAAGGCTAAGATTAAGCTCAAATGAGCTATCAACAAGCTCTAGCTTATCACAAGGATAAGCTAGTAAAGTCCAATAAGCTCTTCCAGGGTAAGCTTATCATCCAAAGCAACCAAATCCATCCATAGCCTAGGGTATTAAACTGATTTTAGATTTAAGTAAAGTTAATGATTAAGTTGAGATCAATCTAAGCTTAGAGACTTAGATGAGCTTGAGATGAGCTTATAACAAGCTTATGAAACAGTAACAGCTTATTTAACAAAATTTTGTATAAAAGTAAGCTTGAGAAAAGTAAAGTGCATAATAAGAAAACTTGACTTCTATTAATAAAAGAGCTGATTACAATAGTGAAAAAGGAAATTACATTTAGTAAACAATAAGCTAAAAACAGTTTTAAAGAAAAATTACATAAGCTAAATTAATAAGCTAAAATATAAAAATCTATCTAACTAGCTACTCCCCCTGTGTGTGAGGAAGCTTGCTATTTATAGCTGAGAGAGAAGCTTCTAGGTCTCTCAACATGCTCCTCCAAGCTTTGATCTCGTCCCTCCCTTTAATGCCAATCATTGGATCCTTTGTTTAAGCCGTTGGATCAAATAAGTGAGCACACGGATTGCCAGCGTGGCAATCCGTGTGTCAGAGTACTTGTGCTTCTTTACCAAAGGTTTTAGTGCAAATTTCTCTTCCCTTGTGTGTTTGTATGAAGCCAACGTGTCATTCCTTTTGTCAATTCTAGCCAATGAGAGCACATGATGACGTCTTGCTCTGCCAAGTAATAGCTTAGTACTCGAATCTTGAAGCCACGTAATCAATTTCAATTTACCCTTTGTTTTTGCGCAGGTAAAAATGAAGACGATAGATGAATAGTAAAAACGGGATTTCCCGCCCTTTTCTTTTCTTTTTATATCTTTATTTGACCCGGGGTTGTGGTTTTGACTTGGGCTTTGGATTTATTAAAATGGAATTGGGCCGGGTGAAATGGTTTTAAAGGTTTTTAGTTATAAGAGATAACGACCGTTATCTCTTTAATAAAAAGGAGATAACGGTGTTAGGGTTTTTAGGGCTTTTGGTGAAAGTTATTTAACATTGAGGGTATTTTATGGTATTTTGAGGATTTTGTCATCTTGTGGGTTGACCATTGTTGACCAAGACTTGACTTTGTTGACCTTTTGCTAGATACTTCCGGCTCTTTTGTACTCTATCCGTTCTCGTGCCCGTGTTTGTCCGGTTTTGGCCGTTTTCTTGTGATATTTGCATTATCCGTACCTACACATTCACAAACAACAAAATACACAAATACAAGCATATTTTTGCACATTTTGATCATTTAAGGGTCATTTTTGATATAGGAGGTTATTCTGCAACGCTAAAATGACTAGTGCAATGGAAAGGGTTTGTGGGATGTTCGTATGATAGGTTTGGTGACCATATAAAAATTGATAAGTTTAGAACATGGGTTAATCTTAATGCCTCTTATCAAGCAAATCCTAATACTTACTATGCGGTCTCGGGATGCATCACAAAAACAAGTTCTAGAATTTAGTATACTACGACACACTCATATAATTTAATACCGATCTCAATGCTCCAGAAAAGGCAACGAAGACCACATGTACACATCTATAATGACAGAATAGACACATGTGACTGCTCACTCCTTAACTCGAGAAAGCTAAAGGTATAAACTATCTTGGATATCAATAATAGATACCCGAATTCCTAAAGATCTAAAGGCGAACCTCACATTTTTAGGGTGGAATTTTGAGGGTTATTGTGCTAGTCATATAAATTCCTATCCATGAGACGTTATTAATACTTAGTTTTCGTCGGTATGTGTCATAAAAAATTTTAAATTTGGGTAAAAATTACCTCTTATGCTATGTTTTGATATATTACCCATCATTTCAAGGACAAAGCAAATAGCAAATGAAAGAATAGTTTCTAAGGCTTATTTTCCCCCTACACTTAAGCTGAACATTGTCCCCAATGTTCTATAGAAGTACCCGTAAAAACAAATAAAGGGAAAAGAAAACAAGGAAAAGAAACTAGTATTCCCCTGGTTTACTCAATAATGGAGAAGAAACATGTGATAACTGGTTAAATCGTCCTCCAAGAATCATCCAATGAAACTTCCTAAGAACTTCCAAGCTTCTTCTCATCAAATATAACATGTAATCAAAGACAAAGACAACTACACCAAGCATAAAATGTGCGATAAACCAAAATACAATATGAATTTAGGGTTTGACTCGATAAAGCAGTAAAGATAGGATGAGAGAATTGTTAAACTCATTAGGTTTTGCAGGTTTATAACAGAAAAATACATATATTAAATGTTATGCAAGTTTTATTTTCAAAAATAATTAAAAACTTAAAGTTTTCTAGACCTGGGCGTTTAATGCCATCAGGGTTTTCGTGACCCCGTCTCAGGTGTCGTGGTGACGGCGTCGCATGTTAATCGTGACGCCATCTCCACAGTCTGTGAAAACAAAATTTTTGTTTTTTATGAAAAAATTTCTGCACTTGATTCCATAAGTTAATTCCTGTACAAATGGCTGCATAAAACCTGAGATTTAACAATTCAATCATATGACTCGAAACTGACGCGAATTAATCTAAACAATTCATTTAACATGTTTGAATTTGGCTCAAAAGCCGGATAAATTCCCCTACACTTATTATTTGCAAAATACCTTTGATTGAAATTAAGACGAGGCTAAAGATAAACAAAGCATGATTACATAATAGTTCAAACACAATAAAACAAACTATAAAGAATTAAAACACACATGACACTCCTAATTTGCGGGAAAAGTAAATTGGGTTGCCTCCCAAGAAGCGCTTTTCTTTATTAACGAGTCTTGTAGCTAGACTCGAAGTCACACGTCCTTACGTGACTTCTCCTTCATTATCCCTTTCTTTCTTGGTTTCCATAAGAGCGGGACGCTTGCCTTTAAAACTTTTGCTCCTCCATTGGTTGAACTTCATCTCCTTTTCCAGGTGAATCTTTATCTTTTCTTCCCATTCCAGGCATAGCCTATTCACAGTCATAGTGGGGGCTATGCGCTCTATGTCGTTCTTGACTCCTTTGTTGGTCATACAGAAGGGATCAGGTATCCTATGGAAACTAACCTTACTTTTTCCTGATCTTAGAGTTATGGTGCCCTTATCAAACCTAATTGTGGCCTTGGCCGTTGTCAGGAATGGTGTTCCTAAGATGAAGGGCCTCTTTTCATTTTCCTTGATATCTAAAATCACAAAGTCTACTGGGTATACATGTAACACCCCCAAAAATTCACAACGCAGCGAATATACCACTTGGGGTGCTACTTCATAGTTCATACACACAAGTTATAGAAAATGACCTCAAAAGAGACGTTTAGTAAAATGTCACATTCAATTTAAATAAATCAGAGTAAATTCAGGTCCCAATAATTTATTTTTAACAAAAGTTACAAGAGTTCAAACATGTCTCATTTGTATATTTAAAGAAAAATAGTTGTCGAATGTGAAGAAAAACCGAGTCTTTAAAGTTTTGATATCCGCGCATCCAAATGCTCCCAATGCTCAACTAGCAAAATAATAACCTGAGAAAATACATGCAAAACGTCAACAATAATGTTGGTGAATTCATAGGTTTAAGTAAAAGCCGTATCGAAATTATTCAAGTAATATTTCAGTAAGAAAGGCAGCATTACAATATTTCAAAGTATTATTTCTAAAATCCAAGGAATGATTTAGTAAATCAAGTAATGTTTAGTAGTGGACCACAAGATTTAAAGAGTATATGGCAATATAATAAATACAAAGCCACACAAAAATGCGTTTACTACTGTCTAAGCTCATGAAACCGATGCACTAACTGAAATTAAGAATATGTACCCATCGTAGGTGCCCCCTCAAAGAACACCCGAGCAGTAATGAAAAGAATATGTACCCATCGTAGGTGTCCCTTCCAAGAACACCCGGGCAGTAATGAAAAGAATATGTACCCATCATAGGTGTCCCCTCCAAGAACACCCGGGCAGTAATGAAAAGAATATGTACCCATCATAGGTGTCCCCTCCAAGAACACCCGGGCAGTAATGAAAAGAATATGTAACCATCTTAGGTGTCCCATCCAAGAACACCCAGGCAGTAATTCAATATAATATGTACCCATCGTAGGTGTCCCCTCCAAGAACACCCGGGCAGTAATTGAAAGTCATTGGTTAATGGGTACTTAGACAATAATATGATTTGGAATAACATCCGGTTAAAAAACACTTGTGTCCTTTTTAAAACAAGTAGTGTGTTCAAAACTCTCAGTTTTGTAATTAGATCTTCAATGATCTCCAATTATGTAGTAAGCAAATCAAGCTTTAATAAATTCAAGAGTAAACAACCATGTATCGCATATGTTTTAGAAGTCATAAAGTAAGCAAATAAAAGCTTTCATAAAAGTAATCATGTAACGCTTATGTAGTAGAAATCAATAAGATTACTTAGTAAAATAAGCATGTGTTCTCACCCCGAAAACAGATTATGAAAACCATTAAAAGAGAAAAGTGGGACTATGAACTCACTGTGGATAAGAGTAGCGATCAAGAAATCAAAACAAGAAAGACGAGCGTCAACAATCAACCGTGGCCTATAATAGTGGCGCGTGACTAAAATTCATACTTATAATGTAATGTAACTTAATATAAAAGAATCAAATATTTATTTATACATTGGCATGTAATATTATCATATAAATAAGAATCCATGTTTTAGAGTCACTTAAAATATCACTTCCATATTTTCTGAAATTCTATTGGTTTTTATTAGACGTTCTCTATACTTAAAGAGTTACTAAATGGTCGGATTAGACACTCTCTTTCTATATTAACTCACCTATATATGTTGATTAACTACTATAGCTCACCCATAAACTATAGCCACTTCCAAATAATCCTTAAAGACACACCAATGCAACTTGTTTTAAAACAAGGTCTGCGGAACTTATCAAAAGTTTGGCAACAGAAGACCCCCTTAAACACCTCAGAAAAAACTAAAAACAAATCAGCAGGTCACACACATCATGAACATGTTCCAGTTTAAATTTAATCAAAAATTATTAAGTTTTGACCCGTCTGCTCACTGCATCTTTGCAACTGAAATTCAAACTCAGCAAACCCAGTTTTGACAACTAATCTTGTAAACATGTTTTGACCCACTTTTAGGTACTGAAAATCGTTGAGGCCTAGCTCGTTAGAAAGTATACTCGAAGTACTTAGTCTTAGGGTCCTGCAAACCTAGAAAACCTATTGGCATGACCAAGCTACACTTCGCGAAAGATGGACCAAAATTCTGTGCAAAAATAGTGGGTGCAGAATTTTGCCGTGTTAGTTTTAAAACTTTATATTGTCATAACTTTTTCGTTTTTAAGAATTAGACGCTCTATCTTATACCAAAATGATCCTTAAGACGAACACTATCATTCTAAAAATTAAAATCTTAGTTTTCCCAACACTTATCTCGCCAATTCAAGCCCAAACTTTTTGGTCTAATTGAGGGTTGTGAAACCCTATCAAATCTTCAAACTTTCACCTCAAACACGCTTCCAATAATCTCAAACTGCCCTAATACATCTATTAACTTACTAATCTTACCAACAACATAAGAATCATAACTTCTAATTTATTTCATGGATTTCCAAACATAATCAATGTACATGCATGCATATATATATAAGTAAGTTTAAATCAAAAGAATGAATAATAAACTTACTACACAAAATTAATCAAGGAAAATCAACCACACCAAACCCCTTGGGGTTTATAATTCTGCCGAACACAAGGAGAAGACAAGGACAACCCGAAAACTTGATTTGATTTACCCAAACTTGATTTTTGTTATACCAAATCTTGTTTACATAATTAAAATCAACTTCTTGATATACCAATTGGTCTTAATTTGATCAAAACCCTTAAAAATCAAAAATCATAAAAATCCATAACTTCTTGAAAATCATGTATGGGGGTTTATTGGTGTTATGGAATGATTAGGGATTAGTTTAGGGTTGATTTAAGGTTGAATGGGAGTGATTTGGAAGAACTAAAGTGATGGTTTTGGTGGGTTTTTGGTGTGTGTCGTCGAACACAGTGAAGAGAAAAGAGAGACCGGATTTTTTTATTAACTGACGGTGTATGTATTTTAAAAGGAAGGTGAATCTATTTATAATGAACCAAGTCCTAGTTTATATCGACTTATATAAAAAAATATGGAGGTAATAAGGAGGTGTTGGTTTTTGAGTTTAGTAGGATGAAAATAAAATAAGGGGGTGTTTGTTTTCTAGTTTTGATGGAGCCTAAAACAATTAAAGAGGGTGTTTGGTTTATATGTTATGTTTATAAATTATATTTTTATTTTTATTTTTCTAAAATGTTTATACCACAATATTTGTTTTTTTTAAAACACGTAGTTAAAATATTAAAAATTGTAAAAACACTATTTTGACGCGGTTTGGCCAAACGCGGATAAAAGTCAAAAAGTATTAAAATGAAAAATAAATAAGCTATCGAAGCTAAAATATGGGATTATTCATTTCTCAAACGTTAAAATGGATAAATATTCAAGGCACGATTCGTAACTAGCTAAAACGACGATTTTCGATAAAAAGGCTAAAAATAAAAATAATAAATTCCATAAAAATTAGAAATAGAATTAAGGCTCGGTTAAAATATTGACCGTAAAATATGAGATGCTATAGTCTTCCCACCTTAAGGGAGCGCCGTCCTGGTGCTCTATTCGACTTATCTCCATAGGGTTTGCGATGGTTGATACACAGTCAGAAAAAATCCATATCACATATTACAAGTCGAAAGAAGTTCAAGTAGTCATTTGTATAAAAGTAATAATGATAGCGGTTAGATGAGTAAAAATAATGAATGATTCGTACGGACGAATTACTTGTTAAAAGAGACGCACGCCATGTCAGATACACATTTGGAAATAATCAAATGAGCAAATTAGGAACCGATAGAAGTCTAAAGACTCCTTCATATAAAGATAATAACGATAACGATTAGATGAACGAAGAAAATGAATTATTCGTAAAAACGGATTACAAATCGAAAGAAATTTATTTGTACGAATGGCATACACTTAAGCCCACTCATTTATAAATTGTTATTTACATCCAAAGGCGTCTCAATCCATGTAAATAAGAATTAGTAATTTATGGTTCAGTGATTTATAATTTTCTTATTCAAATGAAGAGGCATCCCAATTCATGTAAATAAGATAATTATAAATTAGCCTACTTAAGCATTGTCACAACAAAACACGAGATCAAAACAAGGTTACGTTGAGAAGAAGGAGTCTCCTTGGCGGCATGATTCTTCAAAATAGTAAGAAGTAGAGAGAAGAATAATGAGACATTTGTCAATCGCGTTCCAAAGGTATGAAAAGACGGCACGATCCGAGATGACAAGTTAAAGTCGTATTCTCATCAACTGGAAGACTTTAAAACGATGGATTACGAAATCACATATGCGATTCAAAAGCATAATAAGAGTGTTCCAACTTGGAGTTGAATGGTAAAATAATTAGTGGAATTGACAAAATACGCCAAATTTCAATATCATCAAAAGGGAATAAGGTAAAGTCATGTAAATGTTCGAATTTATTCGTAAGAGATCAAAAAGAAAGTAGCCCATATGTATAGGTATCCTTATATAATACCAGTATAAATGCTCAAGGGAGTAAATGAGAAATTAGGAAGTACGTAATAATCGGAGTGATCAATATTTATATAACCGACCGATATAAGGTAAATAGTAAGGCGTCATAAGATAGATGTAAGAGAGCGAAGTCATAACTAAGTGTTATATACTCATTATTCATGTAATAGCAATAGGGATGCAAAAGAGAGCATATAAGTTACCTGGGAGCATGCAAGCGCGGATATTGGACAATGATGAAAGACTCTTAAAATTTTTTGAAAAACAGTTATAGTCCAGGTTTTGAAAATGACCTAGTTCGCTATAACTTGAGCTCTGATACCACTCTGTAACACCCTCAAAAATTCACAACGCAGCGGATATACCACTTGGGGTGCTACTTCATAGTTCATACACACAAGTTACAGAAAATGACCTCAAAAGACACGTTTAATAAAATGTCACATTCAATTTAAATAAATCAGAGTAAATTCAGGTCCCAATAATTTCTTTTTAACAAAAGTTACAAGAGTTCAAACATGTCTCATTTGTATATTTAAAGAAAAATGGTTGTCGAATGTGAAGAAAAACCGAGTCTTTAAAG
The DNA here is from genome assembly GCA_026074375.1 of Tanacetum coccineum. Taxonomy (NCBI): domain Eukaryota; kingdom Viridiplantae; phylum Streptophyta; class Magnoliopsida; order Asterales; family Asteraceae; genus Tanacetum; species Tanacetum coccineum. The sequence goes on along the minus strand of BQNB010169736.1, from coordinate 4,897 downwards.
TTTTGATATCCGCGCATCCAAATGCTCCCAATGCTCAGCTAGCAAAATAATAACCTAAGAAAATACATGCAAAACATCAACAATAATGTTGGTGAATTCGTAGGTTTAAGTAAAAGCCGTATTGAAATTATTCAAGTAATATTTCAGTAAGAAATGCAGCGTTACAATATTTCAAAGTGTTATTTCTAAAATCCAAGGATTGATTTAGTAAATCAAGCAATGTTTAGTAGTGGACCACAAGATTTAAAGAGTATATGGCAATATAATAAATACAAAGCCATACAAAAATGCGTTTACTAAAGTGATGGTTTTGGTGGGTTTTTAGTGTGTGTCGTCGAACACAGTGAAGAGAAAAGAGAGACCGGATTTTTTGTATTAACTGATGGTGTATGTGTTTGAATATATTTATAAGGAACCAAGTCCTAGTTTATATCGACTTATATAAAAAAATATGGAGGTAATAAGGAGGTGCTTGTTTTTGAGTTTAGTAGGAGGAAAATAAAATAAGGGGGTGTTTGTTTTCTAGTTTTGATGGAGCCTAAAACAATTAAAGAAGGTGTTTGGTTTATATGTTATATTTATAAATTATATTTTTATTTTTATTTTTCTAAAACATTTATACCACAATATTTGTTTTTTTTAAAACACGTAGTTAAAATATTAAAAATTGTAAAAACACTATTTTGACGCGGTTTCGGCCAAACGCGGATAAAAGTCAAAAAGTATTAAAATGAAAAATAAATAAGCTCTTAAAGCTAAAATATGGGATTATTGATTTCTCAAACGTTAAAATGGATAAATATTCAAGGCACGATTCGTAACTAGCTAAAACGACGATTTTCGATAAAACGGCTAAAAATAAAAATAATAAATTCCATAAAAATTAGAAATAGAATTAAGGCTCGGTTAAAATATTGACCGTAAAATACGAGATGCTACAGTCTTCTCACCTAAAGAGAGCGTTGTATCGGTGCTCTATTCGACTTATCTCCATAGGGTTTGCGACGGTTGATACACAGTCGGAAAAAATCTATATCACATATTACAAGTCGAAAGAAGTTCAAGTAGTCATTTGTATAAAAATAATAATGATAGCGGTTAAAGGAGTAAAAATAATGAATGATTCGTACGGATGAATTACTTGTTAAAAGAGACGCACGCCATGTCGGATACACATTTGGAAATAATCAAATGAACAAATTACGAACCGAAAGAAGTTTAAAGACTCCTTCATATGAAGATAATAACGATAACGATTAGATGAACGAAGAAAATGAATTATTCGTACAAACGGATTACAAATCGAAAGAAAGTTATTTGTATGAATGTCATACACTTAAGCCCACTCATTTACAAATCGTTATTTACATCCAAAGGCGTCCTGTGGAAACCGTAGAGGGGGGATGAATACGTTTCCTTTAAAAAATTTAAATCTTTTGGATCAGTTATTACATTACTCTCTGCTGGCGGTACCATAAATATATGGGGGCCGCCTAATACATAAGGGGGCCGCCCTATTTAAAGGGACCGCCTCCAGAAGAGGTTTTCGGACTAGATTATTTGTATCAAATCACCAATCAAGTTTGACGCAATATGAGAAGTGTCGATAATGGATTTACAATAACTAGCGCATATTTTACCAATATATCCACACTCACAATGTTTACTACAAAGAGCTACACAACCATGACTAACACAACATACACAACAATTCACACAATCATAAGCACAATGCAAATGTAAAAGTAAAGCGATATATGTAAAGACATAAGTAAAGAGAAAGGTAAAAGAAAATGCAAACCGGACACGGTGATTTATAGTGGTTCGGTCACGAAGCTCCTCTTCGCCCTACTCCACTCCTCGAGTATCCAACTCGAGAGTTACTTCACTAATCAACAAGCTCCCTTTCGGCGGAGAAAACCTTATACCAATGCTTACATTATTTTCTGACACTAAGCTAGATGTCGAGTCTTAATCTTAGCTAGAACCAATCTACCACTTCACCAATGTATTTTAAGGCCTAAAATACTAACCAACCCACAATCAACCCATCCAAATATATACATCATTTGGATCTACACACTACTAAATATTGGAAGACATGGACTCGATCTATATGTAACAAATGTTACAAATGGACTAACTAGACTGCATAACTTCGGATCTTGAAGATGACCGAAGTTCTTCTCTTGCACTTGAGGAAAGGAGGAAAGGATTGAAGATTTGATCACGTTTAAACAAGATTAACCAAGTTAAATGCTCAAAGATTTAGAGAGATTTAGTGAGATCTAGAGAGAGAAATAACTGAAATAAAATCTTTCAAAAGGGTTGTTAAAATAGTTGGAGGTGACCTACTATTTATAAGAGCTGAAAAACAGCTTGTCGGGAAATGGCGGTACCAGATATATTAGGGGGCCGCCGGATAATTAAGGGGCCGCCGGCCTATTTAAGGGACCGCCCCGACAGACGCTCCTGTTTTTGTCTTTTTGTGGTGACAAACTTGTCTGGTGAAAGTGACACTTGTTTTAGAGGGAAATGGCTAGATTTGAATTTTGAAATAATTACTACATAAAACATTTCTTTATAATTCAAAAGTAATTTGTCCAATTAATTTTTGAGAAATTTTTTTGTTACATTTATAAAAATGTAATGTTTAAGACAAAAACTTATTTATTTGATCATCCTACAAGTTTAATGTTATTTGTACATACCTTATGTGATTTACGTCGGGTGCAAACAAATGTCGGTGTTGATGTAGACATGAGACGTCGAGAGATGTATTGATGTAGACTTGAGACGTCGTGAGATGTAGATGCATGTATGCATTGATAATTTGTGATTACAAGTAACTTGCGCACTTTACGTTATGCATTACAAGTCACATGTTTTTCATCATCAAAACATAAAGTGATCGTATAGATTAAATATCATAATATTTGCACTAACAATCTCCCCCTTTTTAATGATGACAAAATATGTAAACTATAGCATATAGTAAAGTTTAAAAGTTACTTGTTTACACTCTCTTCTCCCCCTTTTGTCGAAGCAAAAAGGTATAATGTAGATTATGGTTGGAGCATATAGGTTAGAGGTATGAGAAGAAGGTAAGTGTGTAAGGTAAATATGTTGGAGGAATTAGAAGAAGGTAGGTGCTCCTAGTATATGTAGTGTGAAAGAATGAAAGGAAGGTGGGTGCTCCGTGTATTTAGATTGAAGATATAAGGAAAAAGACGTGAGAAATAAAGGTTGAAGGTTATTTCGTGTTTCTTGGATAGTTGAGAGGAGGTTATATGAGAGGAAGACATGAGAAGAAAGTAAGTGCTCCGGGTATATAGGTTGGAGGAATGAGAATGAGGTAGGTGCTTTGAGTGTATATGTTGAAGAATGAGAAAAAAGGTAGGTGCTCCAAGTATATAGGTTAAAGGAATGAGAAGAAACATAAGAAATAAGGTTGAGGTAGTTTTGTGTTTCTTTGATAATTTAGGAGAGGTCATGATAGATGAGAAGAAGGCATGATAGAATTGTAGGTACTTCAAGTATATAAGTAGAAAGTATTAGACGAAACCTGAAGGTTGAAGGTGATTTTGAATTAGATGAGGTGAAGTATTTGGAGTATGGATGATCCCTTCATCGTATCTGACAATCTCCAATCCTATCTTCCTATAAAAGTGAGCTTGCATCATCCTAGTGAAGTCTTCTATCATCATGGTTTAACTAACTCCATACTATTTACCCACATATCTCCTAGCTCCCCCCTGCTCATTGCGTCCCCAGACACTTAAGTACACTCTAAATGATGAAAAAAAAGAATTTTTTGAAGACGTAAGGTTAGGAGAAAGATTAGACCGACTTTTAGTAAACAAGAATGGGATTTGTTTATTAATTAACACAAAAATATTATTAGAATGACCTTTTAAAAGTAGACGAATGACACTTAATATCTTGGTAAAATATGTCAATATATATATATATACTTTGAAAGAATAAAAAGAAAAATAAGACGAGGATGGAGGCGATGTGCTCTTGGATGTGAATAAAAATTATTCCATAGAACTGAAAAGTGGGAAAGGATGAGCGATACTAAAGAAGGAACATGTTGACAAGAGGTTGATAGAAAAGATTGATATATTATTTGCACTAACAGTTGATGTGCATATGATCCTATCAAGACAATGGTGGATGATTGAGAATTTAAAGGTTTGTTTGGTGTTTTGCTGGTTGACAATGTTGAGGAACAAAGTGAGATGTGAAATGAGGTGGTAGTTCTTTTATGGCGAAATAATAATGAGAGACTCAACAATGTGGTGACTCAATAACATTTGAAGATTGAATATCTTTTTTATGTTCTTCACTTTCTAGAAAGTGAAAAGTTTAGCAAAGGAGTGACATTTGCATTTAGCAAATTACTTAAATATTTTGGATGAATTAATTAAGTTAGGAGAGATATAGGAGTAATTTTAATAGTAACAGAACTATTAAAAGAGAAGAAACGTTTAGACGTGAGAGGAAATGTTTGAGAAGATAAGACTTATTAGAAATGAAAAGGAACGTTTAGAAGTGAGAAGAAACGTCAGAAGTAGAAAGACTATTAAGAAAGAGAGGAACCGTTTAGAAGTGAAAAGACCATTTGAGGTGAGAAAAGAGGTTTACGAGAAGTGTGGACCAATTGATGAGTATGACGATTGTAAGGATTGTGTTTGAGAATGAGACACATTTCAATATGAAATTCACTTGATTATTAACAACATAAGCAATGATGCTTATGAGTGTTAAGATATGAGGATGACCCATTGATTTATAGAGAAAGATTAGACATAGTATAACACCTCGTATTTTAGGTCATTGTATGACATTATGTAATTCATAATTTATTTTTAGGGTTTTACGCATTTACTCT
>BQNB010169735.1:0-13748 GCA_026074375.1 Tanacetum coccineum | reverse complement strand
AAGCTGAAAAGAAGAAAGAACCTGAACAAGAGTACATCATGATACCTTTCTGCATAACTAATCCATTAATCTCTCATGATCCTAAGGACAGAGAAGTAAATGCCAGAGAGAAGCCTACTAAAATGGATAAAAGTGGAGCTTTAGATAAAGATAGGAAGGATGAACAAGCCACAAGAAGTGAGTTTGAAAGGCTACTTCAACAAGAACAGCAGACTAAAAATCCTAATAGCACTAATAGTATTAAGATTGTTGGTACACCTGTTAGTACTGATGGACCATCTTGTACTGATGATGATCCATCATCTCTAGTTAATGCTGCTGAAGCTTCTAATGCATTTGAGGAACATCTATTTGAACAATTTTCTTCTTTCAAAAATGCATTTACACTTCCACCTGTTTCAAATGTGACTCCAATGGATGATACTGGAATTTTTGGTAATGCTTATTACGATGAAGATGTGGGTGCAGAGGCTGACCTCGACACTTGGAAACAACCATGAATGTCAGTCCTATTCCCACAACCAGAATTGACAAGGATCTTCCTAAAGACCAGATCATTAGAGACTTTAATTCAGCTATTCAAACAAGGAGAATGACCAATATTACTATTGAATATGCTATGGTTAGTTACATTAATATGCAGAGGAGAACAAATCACAAAGATTATCAAAATTGCTTACTTGCCTGTTTTCTCTCTCAAAAAGAACCCAAGAAGGTGATTCAAGCTTTGGAAGATCCAAGCTAGGTAGAGGCAATGCAAGAGGAGCTTCTGTAATTTAAACTTCAAAAGGTTTGGACTGTGGTCAATCTACTTAATGGTAAGAGGGCCATTAGAACAAAATGGGTCTTTAGAAACAAGAAAGATGAGAGAGGCATTGTAGTGAGAAACAAGGCAAGACTGGTTGCACAAGGTTATACCTAAGAATAAGGAATTAATTATGATGAGGTTTTTGCTCCTGTTGCTAGAATAGAAGCAATCAGGTTATTTTTTGCCTATGCATCATTTATGAGGTTTATTGTGTACCAGATGGATGTGAAGAGTGCCTTCTTATATGGTACTATTGAAGAGGAGGTATATGTTTGCCAACCTCCTGGTTTTGAAGATCCATATTTTCCTGACAAAGTGTATAAGGTAGAAAAAGCTTTATATGGTCTATACCAAGCTCTTAAAGCCTGGTATGAGACCTTGTCTACCTAATTAATTAAAAATGGATTTAGAAGAGGCACTATTGATAAGACTTTGTTCATCAGAAAGGAAAAAGGTGATATCTTATTAGTACAAGTGTATGTTGATGATATCATCTTTGGATCCACAAAGAAGTCTTTATGTGATGAGTTTGAAGGGTTGATGCACAAAAGATTCCAGATGAGTTCTATGGGGGAACTCACTTTCTTCTTAGGGTTACAAGTACAACAGAAGAAGGATGGAATCTTCATTAGCCAGGACAAATATGTGGCTGAAATATTAAAGAAGTTTGATTTTGCCACTGTGAAAACAGCAAGCACTCCTATGGAGCCTAACAAGGCATTGGTCAAGGATGAAGAAGCTGACAATGTGGATGTTCATTTATACAGATCAATGATTGGATCATTGATGTACTTAACAGCTTCTAGGCCTGACATAATGTTTGCTGTGTGTGCTTGTGCAAGGTTCCAAGTTACACCTAAAACCTCACATCTTCATGCTGTGAAGAGGATCTTTAGATACTTGAAAGGTCAACCTAAATTGGGCCTTTGGTATCCTAGAGATTCACCATTTGACTTGGAAGCTTTTTCAGATAGTGATTATGCTGGTGCTAGCCTTGACAGGAAATCCACAACAGGAGGTTGTCAATTTCTTGGCAAGAGGTTGATTTCATGGCAATGTAAGAAGCAGACTATAGTTGCAAATTCTACTACTGAAGCAGAGTATGTTGCTGCTGCTCATTGCTGTGGACAGGTGCTATGGATCCAAAATCAAATGCTTGATTATGGGTTCAACTTCATGAACACCATGATTTATATTGATAATGAAAGCACCATTTGCATTGTGAAGAATCCAGTGTTTCACTCTAAAACCAAGCACATAGAGATAAGGCAACTATTTCATCAGAGATTCTTATGAGAAGAGGCTCATTCAAGTAATTAAGATACATACAGATCACAATGTTGCTGATCTTCTCACAAAGGCATTTGATGTTAGCAGGTTTAACTTTTTGATTGTAGCCGATATGGGATTACTTCAACATCTCTGAGAGATGTATTTGTTAGATTTATGATTGGTATGGCTTAAAGATAGTATTAGTAATGAATTTGGAGTTAAAACTGGTGGTTGTAAAGTTAATGCTGCTAGGCATGATTTGGTACTGCTAGGCAAAAGTTAGTACTGCTAGGCGAAAGTTAGTACTGCTAGGCAAAAGTTAGTAAAATACTGCGAGCCAAAGTTAGTGCGGCTTATTACCGTTGAAGTAATAACTGTCTGAGCGAATTCTTGGCGGTAAACATTTCCCTACTATTTATAGGTTTCCTTTTACTATATAAGCGTATTCGACTACATCAAGATCATTCTAATACTCTCGAATACTAAAACGCTCTCAAAATTCACAAACCCACTTCAACTTATCACCAACTTCATAAATTCATCATCAATTAATCATCTATGGCAGATTTGAAGTTTGTTGATCAACACAACATGGTCGCCTGCTTAGAGAAATCAAAAGGGAATGATGATTTTCATAAGATAGTAGACTTTCTTACTCCTAGCTGTGTACACTATGCTTTAACTGTAAGTCATACTATCTATGCTTCTTATATTAAACAGTTTTGGAATACTACACATTCTCAAACAGTCAATGATGTGAAGTAAATTCATGCCACAGTTGATGGCAAGACAGTAATAATATCAGAATCATCAGTGAGGAGTGATATTTACTCTAATGATGAGGATGGTATTACTTGTCTAACAAATGATGCTATTTTTGAAAACCTTGCATTGATTGGTTATGAGAGTGATTCTAACAAACTTAACTTTCAAAAAGCTTTCTCTCCCTTCAGTAGAATACCTCATACATTCATTCTATACTGCTTAAGTTCAAAATCTACATCTTGGAAGAATTTTCCACAAATATAGAATCTTGCGTCATTTGTTTACTAATGGCAAAGTTTAACTTTTCTAAACTAAAATTTTTGGATAGTATAGTTAAGAACCGTTAGATACAATACAAGAAATATTTAAATGTATCTAAGGATTTTGCAACTCTTTTTGAATAATCAGATTACTCTTGCAGAACCTTTTAATGATGTTTATCAAACACATGCACATAGTAAAAAGGTTTTCACTAACATGAAAAGAAAAGGAAAAGATTTTTCAGGAAGAGTTACTCCATTGTTTGCATCAATGTTGGCACCACCAATAGTAGAGGGTGAAGGTTCAGGTTAACCCTCTGAACCCCAACCAGCACCTTCTTCTACTCAACCCAGAATTGAAGAACAAATCCTTGTTATTGAATCATCATCACCCCAAAATACTCAATCACCTAGGCAAGCCTTACAAGAGGACACTCAGTTACCTCAGACTAGTGTGCCTATACCAAATGTAGCAGATGAGGCATCTTTAAGGAGTGGGATGACAAAAGTTGTGCGGGTTTACCACTACTGCTGCCTGCTTATAAGCAGCACAAGCTAGTGTAACATAACTAAGAACCCAATTCCACGGCAATGTCCTAATGATCCTCTTACTTAGGTAAATTGTTCAGGTTGACCAAGACCTAGGTTCCAAGAATCCATTATGGTAGTCATTGCTCAGACTAGGTCTGAGAGGGCATCTAAACATTCCTATGTTTCACCTCTCCCATGAGGTAACACACCTAGAAGTGATGAGGAAAGACTTGAACAAGATGATTTGACAGATTTTGTACCACCAAAACGTTATGATTCACCTCTCTCAAGAGGTCACACACCTGGAAGTGATGAGGGTAGACCTAACATAACAAATTGATGGTTATTTTTACAAACTTGTCAAACAGGGTTCTTGCCTTGGAACAATAAAAAACTGCTCAAGATTTGGTGATCAGAAAGCTAAAAAAAAAGGTCAGAAAATTGGAAAAGAAGCTAAGGGCAAGAACTCTAGGGTTGAATCTCTTCAAGATTGGTACCTCTAAAATAAAGCATTTGGATAAGGAGAATGTATCTAAACAGGAGAGGAAAGTGACAAGACAAAGCCAATGTTTGATGATAGTGACTTTGCTGACTTTTGATATGGAGAATGTTAAAGGTGATGTTGAAACTCAGGGGAGGAATACTGCTGAACAAATTACTACTGTTGGGGATACAGTTAATACTGTTAGTATTGATGTTAGTGTTGCTGGACCTTCAAATGTTAGTACTACTAATCCTTCTACAAGTATTGCTGGGGATATTTTTGAAGATGAGATGATGACTATTGCTAATACACTTATGGCTATTAGGAGCACAAGACCAAGAACAACCTTAGTAGTGATTCGTGATGTTGAAGAAGAACCAAGGAGAGCAACACTAGTACCAATAGTACAAATCCAATAAAAAGGTAAAGGCAAGATGGTGGAGCCTGAACCTGCTCTAAAGAACCATATAAAGACTCAGATTCAAAGGGATGCAAAGATTGCTCAAAGATTGCTTGAAGAAGAACAAGCTCAGTTTGAGAGAGATGAAAGGATTGCTAGGGAAAAAACTGCAGAACAAGAGGCCAAGGATGCTGCATTGATTGAACAAATGGAAGATATTCAAGCAAGGATGGATACAGATGAATTACTAGCAGAAAGACTTCAACAAGAAGAAAGAGAACAATTCATCATTGAAGAAAAGTATAGAATGTTGGTGGAAATGATTGCTGAAAGGAAAAGGTTCTTTGCTGCACAGAGAGGTGAACAAATTAGAAACAAGCCACCAACCAGAACTCAACTCAGAAACAAGATGGTTACTTATCTAAAACACATGGGCAAGTATACTCACAATCATTGAATCAAGACTGAAGAAATATTCAAAGCTATATGAAAAGGGAGCAGAAGTACGATTATTGACTTGTTCTTTAAGGTCATATCTGAAGTGGTTAAAGACAGTAGAAAAGGTAAAGCTGAAGGCAGTAGAAAGAAAATAGTTGTTTAGAGAAAGAACAGGTATAAAAAACTTAACATGATGAAAAGTCAAGATCCAGAAGAATGAAGGATATGATGAAAGAAGATCTTAGAGCTTTATTAGATATAATTCCAGAGAGATGATAAGACCGTGAAAATGTTTAGAATCTTTGGAAACTAAATAACCAATTAGTGAACAGAAAGACGACATATTCCTGACAGAAAACATGATGTATTAACAAATCATGAGAGCTTGATGGAAAGTATCTAAAGAATTACTAGATATGACAGTGGAAATGCTTGAAGATTTGAATAGGCTCAACATGTGATTAGATCTAGTATAGGCTGTTGAAAGAAAGATTTTAGACTACAAGCCCAGAAAGATTTGACAGATTACTTTGGGGAGATCTCATAACTGTATTTTAAACCAAGTAAAGATAATGAAATCTGGAAAGCTCAGCAGGACTACACATTGATCAGTTGGAGATTATTTGATTCATGTGGAGTTCATGTATTACAGATGGATATTTGGTATTGCATCACAAGCTGATAGAGAAGACTTTCCCCTTACACAATCATAGGCATTCAAGTAATGCTGATAGCAATTGATCATAGTGTGGAAATTGGCTTATGAGTTTTTCTTATGTTTTACAAGAACACACCATCAAAAGCAGTAAAGGAGTTTGGATACATCCTCCTAGTGGGCACAAGATGCATGTTTCGTCAGAAATCTCAAAGGAGTTGATTTGTTAAAAGGAAATCGCACAACAAACCTTTACACCATCAATCTCCATGATGTGGCCTCTGCATCTCCAATTTGCCTCATGGCTTGGGCTACTTCTACCAAGTCATGGTTATGGCATCAACGTTTATCCCACCTCAACTTCGACACCATAAATGACCTTGCCAGAAACGATCTCGTCGCCGGTCTTCCAAAATTCAAATACCATAAAGAACATCTTTGTCCCTCATGTGAGCAAGGAAAAAAGCAAAAGGGCATCTCACCCACCCAAACCAGTTCCAAATTCTAAGCAGAGGTTGCACCTTCTTCATATGGATTTGTGTGGTCCAATGAGAATCGCAAGCATAAATGGAAAGCGGTTTGTTCTGGTGATTGTGGATGACTACTCTCGTTACACTTGGGTACTCTTCCTAAGATCCAAAGATGAAGCACCAGAGGAGATTAAAACCTTTCTTAAGAAAATTACAGTTCTACTACAAGCTCCAGTCATTATTGTAAAAATCGACAACTGCACAGAATTCAAGAACCAAGTGCTTCAAGAATACTTTAGTAGCGTTGGCATCTCTCACCAAGCATCTTTTGTCCGTACCCCTCAACAAAACGAAGTAGTGGAACGAAGAAACCGCACGCTAGTGGAGGTTGCTAGAACAATGTAGATCTTTTCTCGTGCACCGTTATTCTTATGGGCTAAAGTAATTTCTACTGCGTGTTACACTCAAAACCGCTCCATCATTCACCGTCGATTTGACAAAACACCATACGAGCTTATTAATGGCAGCAAACTGGATATCTCCTTTCTTCATGTATTCGGGGCTCTTTGCTATCCCAAGAATAATCGTAAAGATATTGGGAAGCTTGGTGCAAAAGGTGATATTGGCTTTTTCATTGGTTATTCTGCTAATTTAAGTGCTTACAAAGTTTATAACCAAAGGACAAAGAAAATCAGAAAGACAATGAATGTGACATTTAATGAGCTTTCAGGTATGGATTTTGAACAAAGCAGTTTAAAACACGGGCTTCAAAGTATGACTTCTGGACAGATCAGTTCAGAACTCGATCTTACTTATGCTCCGTCAACAATAACAACTCAACAACCAACTGAAGGTGAATTGGATTTACTGTTCGAAGCTATGTATGATGATCTTATTAGTGGTCAACCATCAACTGCTCCAAGAACTGTTCTGGCTGCTCAAGCACCTCAAGTTCTTCAGACTCCAAAGGCAACTACAACAACAGCAGACACCGCACCGATACCAACAAATTCATCCTCTCAAGCTACAAATTTTCCAAACACTTCACATGATGTTGACGAGCTCGAAACACAACAATAACATGTTCAAAATCAACCTGCAACAATTGCTGACAATGTTTCGAATGCTATGTTCGATGACAATACATTTGTAAATCCTTTTACTACTCCATCCACAAGTGCTGCTGAATCATCATCTTCACAATATGTGGATCCATCAAACCTGTATATGTTTTACCAACCATACCCTCATGAATATCAATGGACTAAGGATCACCCTCTAGAAAAAGTGATAGGAGAACCCTCACAACCAGTTTTGACAAGGAATCACCTCCGATCAGATGGTGACATGTGCATGTATGAATTAACCGTGAGCACAATGGAACCAAAGAATGTCAAAGAGGCCATGACCGACCCTGCATGGATTGAATCAATGCAAGAAGAGCTTCTTTAGTTCAAAAGGCTTGATGTATGGGTGTTAGTTCCTCTTCGGGATAACATAAAACCCTTTACTTTAAAATCGTTATTCAAAAACAAGTATGATGAAGAGAACACAGTCATTCGAAACAAGACTCGCCTGGTTGTAAGAGGGTACTGCCAAGAGGAAGGAATAGATTTCGAAGAATCCTTCACTCCAGTTGCTAGAATGGAAGCTATCAGGATATTTTTGGCATATGTTGCACACAAATCGTTCACTATGTTTCAAATGGACATGAAAACTGCATTCTTGCATGGTACACTAAAAGAAGACGTGCACGTGTGTCAACCTGAAGGTTTCATCGATGCTGATCATCCAAGCCATGTCTACAAGTTAAAGAAGGCACTATATGGGTTAAAGCAAGCACCAAGGGCATGGTACGACAAATTGTCAACGTTTCTCCTACAGAATCACTTCTTCAAAGGCACCACAGATCCAACATTGTTTATAAGGCGCTTTGACGATGACATCCTAGTGGTCCATGTCTATGTTGATGATATTATCTTTGGTTTTACATACCCTAGGTATACCCAACTATTTTCTGACCTCGTGAAAATCCGCTTCAAAATGTCGATGATGGGGGAAATGATGATTTTCCTTGGTTTACAAGTTAACCAATCCCCCTGTGGCATCTTCATAAACCAATCCAACTACGTGTTAGAAATCCTTAAAAAATATGGAATGGAAACTTGTGATTCCGTTGGAACTCTAATAGAGATCAAAGACAAGCTTGACCTGGATCAAAATAGGTCTCTAGTCGATGCAACAAAATATCGTAGCATGATTGGTGCCCTAATGTATCTTACGTATAGTAGACCGGACATTGTACATGCTACTTGTTTATGTGCTCGGTACCAGGCTAAGCCAACCGAGAAGCACCTCAAAGAGGTTAAAATGATCTTTCGTTATCTCTAGGGAATCATTAATATGGGTCTCTGGTATACGAAGGATTCTGGTTTTGAACTAACAGGATTTTCAGATGCTGATTATGCGGGATGTAAAGACACCTTCAAGATTACTTCCTGTGGAGCTCAGTTCTTAGGTGAAAAGCTAGTTAGCTGGTCCTCAAAAAAGCAAGACTATACGGCGCTGTCAATCGCGGAAGCAGAATATGTGTCTTTATCTGCTTGTTGTGCCCAAGTTATTTGGATGCAGACACAGTTAACAGATTATGGCTATCACTTCAACAAGATTCTAATTTATTGTGATTTGAAATCAGCCATATCCTGCAACCCGGTCCAACACTTAAGAACAAAACACATCGTTGTCCGCTACCATTTCATTAAGGAACACGTGGAAAAGGGTACGAATGAACTATATTTTGTCAAGACGGATTACCAACTGGCCGACCTATTCACCAAAGCTCTTCTAGTAGATCGATTCAACTATTTGGTTCGTCGCCTTGGTATGCGCAACTTGTCTCCAACGGAACTTGAACGTCTTGCAAAATCTCAGTAACTCGTTGTATATATTTTATCAGAAAAACAAAATATAAAAATATAAAACCTATAAAAGCAAAATAAAAAATCAAAAAATTTCAAAAATGCGAAAAATATTCTTCTCTGACATGTCTTTCGTCTATCGATAATATTTGCGCACCTAGAAATGTTGATTAATATGAACACGGGTGAATAAATGAAGTTCAAGCGAGAGTTTCAAATGCTTTCAAAACATGTCCTTTCATCTTTTCTATATGACTTCTAAGTAAATGTCAGCTTAGGACTCGGTCTCTAAAGAAAGGAAAATCTTCATTTATGTACATTTATCCTAAACAACAGGAAGTTCATATCTTCTCGGTCTTGAGCAATGTCATCTAAACATTCCAAGTTTTGAATGCTCAAGAGAAGCACTAAGGAAATGATATTTAATAAGATACATCTGACATCATTTTCTATTGAGCATAATTTTTCAAGATATTTTCAAAAAAAAATTCAAATTCTTTTAAAATTGTGTGCTCAACAAACTCCCACTCTAAGTTTTTACTCTATTCTCTAATTGAGGGGGATTATAATAATATGATTCATTCTGAATGCACTCTTGTCCTCCCAAGACTTAGTTAAGCTCATGTGAATTTCGGACATTACCTTGTTTTTAATTCATAAATTGTCAAAAATTATCACCACATATGCAATTTTTAAGAGGAAGAATAGTGATTAAAATAATCAATACAGATTAATAACGGATACGATCTTTAATCTATAAGTGTGTTCTCAAACGTCGCATGTGTAAAACTCTTTCATAATATGATGCATATGTGTAGGGGGAGCTTTTTGGTGATATAGAAAACTCTCGATGTGTAATAAATGATTTCTCGAACACGTTGATTGATTTTTTTTCAAATGGTTTTATGGATCTTCATGGAAATACCCCAAAGACCGACCAACTGCTGTTTCTCAAGGAGTCATAAGGCGGTTAAGTTTAGGTATATTTGTTCCATGATACAGCCAGAACCGGAGGGATCTACCTAGGTACAATCCACTAGTTAGTGTAGAAGTCCTTAGGTATGATAAAAAAAGGAGTAAAAGTGAGAATAAGGGAATAGTGCCGACTGAGATGGAGCTAGTACTGGAACAAACCCAATAAGGTACTAGTCATGAAGTCTCGGTAAGCATACTACCACACAAATAGGCTAATGCAACGAAAAGTTTGCAACGGTATATTTTTGTTGCAAATTTGCAACCGTAATGCAACGAATTACCAACCGAATTTGCATCGACAAAGAAATTAGTTGCAAATCTGTTGCAAAATATAAACTAATTTTTTATATATATATTGTCATTTTTTCCGTTGCAAATCCGTTGCAAACAATACAAAATTGCAACGGAAATGCAACGAAAGACAAAAAAATAAGTCTATAAGAAATTACAATTTATTTTCCGTTGCAAATTTTCATAATTGCAACGGAAATGCAACGAAAGACAAAAAAATAAGTCTAAAAGAAATTACAATTTATTTTCCGTTGTAATTTTGTTGCAAATTTTCCTAATTGCAACGAAAATGCAAGGAAAGACGAAAAAAATAAGTCTAAAAGAAAGTACAATTTATTTTCCGTTGCAATTCCGTTGTAAATTTTCATAATTGCAACGGAATTGCAACGAAAGACAAAAAATAAGTCTAAAAGAAATTACAATTTATTTTCCATTACAATTCCGTTGCAAATTTATTTTGTATTCCGTTGCAAGTCCGTTGCAAATTTAATTAGCAACGGAATTGCAACAGAGTCGAGATGATATTGTTATACATTAGATGGTCAACGGATGAGTCGAGATGCTATCGTTATACATTAGATGTTCAAAGGATGAGTCGAGATGCTATCATTGTACATGAGATGTTCAATAGAGGAGTCGAGATGCTATCGTTATACATTAGATGTTCAACGGATGAGTCGAGATGCTATCGTTGTACATGAGATGTTCAACGGAGGAGTCGAGATGCTATCGTTATACATTAGATGTTCAACGGATGAGTCGATATGCTATCGTTATACATAAGATGTTCAACGGAGGAGTCGAGATGATATCGTTATACATTAGATGGTCAACGGATGAGTCGAGATGCTATCGTTATATATTAGATGTTCAAAGGATGAGTCGAGATGCTATCGTTGTACATGAGATGTTCAACAGAGGAGTCGAGATGCTATCGTTATACATTAGATGTTCATCGGATGAGTCGAGATGCTATCGTTGTACATGAGATGTTCAACGGATGAGTCGAGATGCTATCGTTATACATTAGATGTTCAACGGATGAGTCAAGATGCTATCATTGTACATGAGATGTTCAACAGATGAGTCGAGATGTTATCGTTATGCATTAGATGTTCAACGGATGAGTCGAGATGCTATTGTCATACATGAGATGTTCAATGGATGAGTCAAAATGCTATCATTATACATTAGATGTTCAACAGATGAGTTGAGATGCTATCGTTGTATATGAGATGTTGAACGGATGAGTCAAGATGTTATCGTTATGCATTAGATGTTTAACGGATGATTCGAGATGCTATCGTTGTACATGAGATGTTCAACAGATGAGTCGAGGTGCTATCGTTATACCTTAGATGTTCAACAGATGAGTCGAGATGCTATCGTTGTACATGAGATGCTCAACTGAGGAGTCGAGATGCTATCGTTATTTATTGGATGTTCAACAGAGTAGTTGAAATTCTACTATTGTACATGAGATGTTCAACGGATGAGTCGAGATGGTATCATTGTACGTGAGATGTTCAACGGAGGAGTCGAGATGCTATCATTATTCATTATATGTTCAACAAATGAGTCGAGATGCTATCGTTGTACATGAAATGTTCAACAGATGAGTCGATATGCTTCGTTGTACATGAGATGTTCAACGGAGGATCGAGATGTTATCGTTATACATGAGATGGTTAACGGATGAGTCGAGATGTTATTGTTATACATTAGATGGTTAACGGATGAGTCAAGATGCTATCGTTGTACATGTGATGTTCACAAAGGAGTCGATATGATATCATTATACATTAGATGTTCAATGGATGAGTTGAGATGCTATCGTTGTACATAAGATATTCAACGGATGAGTCAAGATGTTATTGTTATACATTAGATGGTCAACTGATGAGTTGAGCTGCTATCGTTGTACATGTGATGTTCAACGGATGAGTCGAGATGTTATTGTTATACATTAGATGGTCAACGTTGAGGGTGCACAATATAATTTCTTATATCCATATTTGAAAAAAATGTCAAAAAGCGTTGAGGGTGCACAATATAATTTAATGTATGGTGCTATGGTTGTGTTTGTTTATGTTTTGTCGTATCTCCAATATGTTTATTCCACAGTTATAATCTTTCAAGTTTTATAAAATGCATATAAAAAGAAATCGACGAACATTGTTTAGAACATGTGTTTTATCTTTTAACGTATACATGTGTTCCGTGGCTGCGCGCGAGTGAAAATATTTGTTCGTTATACTACTTATTTCAAAACGTGCGTGAACACAATCTAAAACTAGCAAGTTATAAATAAAATTGAAAAAATGTAATTATATGTAACTTCACATTTAAATGTTCTTATTTTTTCATAATTATACTACATAACTTTTAATAAATATATCAAAAATTATCCATCTTTCCCACTCCTGAAAATTTTCCCGGTTTCCCTCACCTGAAAATTTCATTTGTCTCGCTTAATTTTTTCCTCAAAATCAAAATCACATTTCCCCCTCTTTAGTATATCCTTATCCACTCATCCTTTTCTTATCCCATTATTCAAAATCACATCTTGTGCATCTCATATGTACCTCCATCGTAACAGGTATAACCCTAACTACAATAGGAAACACCGTTTCACCTCTGAACAAACACAGTCCCCAAAAATCTGCGTAAAACTTTTTTCTTGTTTCTTTATTGCAACTATTATTTTCTTTTGCTTACTTGTGTATAAGGTTCGACATAGGGGTGGAAACGAGCCGAGCCAAGATCGAGCTCATTTATTTATAAAGATCGGGCTCTGGCTCGATTATTAAATGAGCTTCAATTTAGGCTCTAGCTCGTTTAGGCTCAGCTCGTTCGAGCTTTTTACCGATATGATACCGAGATTTTCATGAGCGACTCGACTCGTTTCCACCCCTAGTTTCACATAATATGGAGTGACTAGGTTTTGAATAAAATGAAGTCGGTAGTTGGTTTAGAATGAGAGTATGTAGAAGTTTTTAAGTTTAGATATTTTTTGATAATGATGCATATATTGTTCTTTACGGCGAGTTACATTTTTGTGACTAGTTATTTATGTTCTTTATAAAACATAGATGATAATTTGTATGTAACTTATATCATTCTGGTTTCCACCATCAATCTACATGGACAAAATGATTTCAAACTTAAAATCGATTTGGTACCAATCAATCATCCACCATTTGACTGTGTACCTAAACTTATCAACGTGGGGAACCTGTTACCCGAACCTACAGAATCCCCGAGTTAAATGTGTATGGGGACGGGGATTCCCTGACTTAAAAACAGGGATTAGGATGGGGATGGGGCGACTATGAATCCCCAAACCCGAACCCAAACTAGACCATGCTAAGCTTAGACATGTACATATTTAAAGTTTCATAACCTACTAAAGATGCTATTGCTACTAATATTATATTTTCCACAAGCATTAACACTAACTATAATTTATAGAAGCTTACGG
>BQNB010169733.1:0-13748 GCA_026074375.1 Tanacetum coccineum | reverse complement strand
ATCTAACCCTTAGGAGTAGTGTAATTTAGATTAGTGTATATTCTTGTATATTCTGTAAATTTTGTATATTTGTCTTTAATTGTATGATTGTATATATGTGTGTTTAATTGTTTGCGTATTTAATTTTTTTTCTCAATACACTGTTCTGGTCGATAACTGAACACGGCGTATCCACTACCATCGGATACGGCGTATCCAGCTTTCTGTCCAATATAGCGTATTCCTTCAACTGATTAATATGGCGTATCCACTTCCATTGGATACAACGTATCGATCATCTGATAAAGTTCTTTTCCATTCTCAAACTTAAAGCCCAAAAGAGACGATGAACATATATACAAACTATGATAATGCTTATGAGATAAATCATGAAGATGGTGAGAGAGAAGAATTATGTGAAGTTCATGATCCAATAGTATGCAATGTAAGGAGATATATGATGATCAGATATTCGTTCAATAATGATAAAGAGTATGTTGCTGTAAAAGAAGACGAATACGACGATTTTACAATCACAAGAGAAGAGGCATGTCGAGCTTACCAAGAAATCTTTCAGATAATGGATGAAGGATGGATGGTGACTAAAGCCAAGTAGAGGAGAAGTGGAAGACAAGTCTAACTTAAAGACTTTGTTGTAAACAAAAGTACTTCCCGGGAGACAACCCGGATTGTTATTTAATTTTATCGAGTCTGTCTTCCTAGACATCAATATGGTGTATCCGCTCCATACCATACGGCGTATTGATTGTTTGGACGTTATCAGTCTTTACTTTTTATGCACTTTAAAAACATTATTGTCAGTTCTGGCAATACGGTGTATTCATTAACCTGATACGGCGTATCCACCAGACTGACTCGTATTTGGTTTGTTTAGTTTAGTTTAAATTAACCGTAGATGCCAAGATAGGAATGCATGTTTTTCCTATTTTACACAGGACCTCATGAAAGAAATATCAACGAATATTGGTGGAGAATTTACAAATCTAGATATCTTGAAGTGTTGGAGTCTTGAAACTTCAAGACGGCTGTTCAACACACAATCTTGCTCATAAACGCAAATTGGAGAATCTACCAAGCAAATATCAAGGGAGTTTCTCATTCTAATTCTTTTTAATTCCCGTATTTTTAATGTTTTATCTATACAACGAGGACGTTGTATAATTCAAGTGGGAGGATGGATTTAGAATGTTTACTTGTCTTATTTTCACATTAAAATGATTAAAATGCTTAAATTATGGTCAAATTTAAAAACATTTAAAGCAAACTTTTGTGAAATTACTTGATACATAACCCGCACACAATAACCCTTGTTAGATATTATGAGAATTTAGCCTATCCGTTTCTAAATGTTTACCCAAATTCCACAAAAAATGAGTGTGACGGTGATGTAGTGGACTTTAGAACTTGGATTGATATATCTATTCGAGACTGTAATAATGAGTATTATAGATTTAATTGGAGTAACATGTTTACATTGGTAAATTTTTTGGATTACACCCAAAAAGCCTATCCATGTTGTTTATTAACTAACTACACCGGTTAGTTAACCTCCAGTTTAAACCCTTTTCCACTCTCATCTTTAGAGTGAAGATCCACTAGAACAACTCGTAGAACCAATCCTTTAGGAACTACACCAATTATTTGTTTTGTTACACCCTTACACCTTAACTACCCTGTTAGATTAAGTTTAATTTACAGTTGCTAGTTGCTTAAAGTGTAAAGTTTGTATTTCCCGAGTCTTGTGTCATTTTCTATCTTTGGTGCGGTTGAAAATTTGCACATTGCAAATGGGAATGTATATTGTAGTCAAAACTCATGTGATTTTACTACTATCACAATTAATGGTGAGTCCGAAGAACGAAGGAACTATCGAAGGAATTATCCGGAATTATTATGATCGTGAAGATGGTGAAACTACTCCGAGTTTCATATATAGTTTGTTGATAATAAAAAAAGATACAGAAAGTTTGAAGATAATCGTTTCGCAAAGCAAGAACCGAAGGAATTACACGAAGGATCGATTATTCGTTGATACGCAACAAAAATCAACGATGTAGAGTATTGTACAAAGTGGAAGATATCGCCACTTACCTTGTAGAGTATGTAAAGTTTGGGATGATTGGGAAGTTGACTGTTACGGGAACGCCAACTTAGGTTGTTGTTTTTGATCTATGATAAAGACGTTGTAAATAGTCATGTCTAAATCATGGTAACGGTCGGGGAAAAAAGTGTCTAGCAACTTGTACTTTAGGCTTAATCTATTTGTTTCTTGATTTTATTTAACAACAATTTACTTCCCTCTCACCTAATGATTAGCCGCTGGTTTTACGCGAATGAGGACTTGTTCGAGCATGTCTATTCCGTCGTTACGGCCATGTATGCATGTCTTAGCTGCCTCGTTGGTTTACAACTTTTGGTGAAAGTTAGAAGGTTCCTACCCTATATCATTCTTCATCCTAACTGTTGGTTAAATTCGAATGAGGATGTGATCGAACACACATGTCTATTCCGTCATTACGGCCATGTATGTGTGCTTCAGCTGCCTTGTTGGAGTGGTACTTCTGGTGAAAGATTGTAGAATGATCAACCGTAAGCCTTTCCATACAAAAACCCATATTTACCTTTATAAACTTGTTACTCCTTGGCTTTAGTGGTGGAGATGTGTATCCTTTCCAAGCTTATGATAGAATACTCATCACGACCAAGAAATTGAGCGAATTAGTTACATGTTACCACATAGATTATGTTAGGATTTATAGTTTTGATGAGACAAAAGAAACAAGTAATGAAACAAAAGAATCAAAATCGTCATTAAAGAATTCTACAAGATGTAGGAGAAATATGAAGATTCTGGAAGATCTCTTTAAGAAGATAAAGATAACAGAAGATCAAGTTAAATGTTTACAAAATTTATTAATATATTTATACGTATCTTTTGTAAACCTAGATATCTCTACTATATAAAGAGATATCAGCGTGTATTGATTGGTCATCAGAAAAACATGTGTGTGTACACAGGATCAATGTAGACGTCTAAGTTTGTGGTGTAGCCTCAAGGTCAAGGTAACTTGATCCTGTTACAGATTAGTTGTAACCGTTATATTCTGATCAAATATAATTGGGGCTTAGAGTGTTTGATAATGAAGAAAAACCTTGTTGAATAACTTTGTTCATTATGTTATTTCCGCTATGCATATTCTTTATGTTCATTGTTATTATTATCCTAGATATAAGTTCTAATCAAACTGAGCTTAAACGATCTAAGGAGTTCTATCAAACTCCACAATTGGTATCAGAGCCTCGTGACTCGATATCTAGGAACTACAAGGTGGTGTTGATGTCAAATCTATGAAGAAACAAGTGACGAATTTTTTGTTTTTTTGTTACGTTCAAATTCACTAACAATTAGGGTTTTGCAGACCCTAATTCTATAAAACAGGAAGTATTATTTCTAGGTCTGCATCCAAGATCATTAATGTTGTTTTGTTTCTTATTCGTTACTTGAAGCTACATATGTTATAGATGAAGGTGAATAATTAGGGATTTTCATAAAATACCTAATTTGGTAAAGGTAGACCAATGGTGTTATTAGGTTCCTATGTATTATCAGGTTGGTTTTGGTAATTGTGGACTTATTTAAACCCTAGATCGTTGATCTAAAACCAAGTATCGATCGGAGGGTTCATACAAGAAAGGAGACATGAAGTTCTTGTGACAAATAACATTTCATAGAAGTATGAGCCGAATGAGTAAACAGAATTAGTGACAGACTTTGAACAGCTTTGTACACTTAAAAACGCTCTGGATACTTAAAAAGAAGAAGGTATTCTTAACAGTGGTAATTGGTTAATACTGTTGTCATGGTATTCTTAGTGCTGTCATAGGAAACATTAAAGCTGTTACAAGGGGAACTATTAGTATTCTTGGATTCAAAGGCATGATTTAAACTAGCAGCTTGGATGTTTGATTGACGAATACACACAAGAAGGTTACTAGTTGCAGCAACACATGGTTTGATTGGTTATATGGTTCGTTGATCTCAAAGGTAAACAATATTAAAAGGTTTATACTGCTAACATTATTTTTAATACTGCTAAAGTAATGTGGGTTTGTACTGTTTGGCTCAAAACGTTAGTACTGCTCATTATGTGTTAATACTGCTAGCTTCTTGAATTAATACTACTAGCATTGGGTATGAGATTGAGTAGGACAAATATGTGATAATAAATGTAGAGTAACTTTCTCTAAACATGATAGTGAAATCACTAAGGACGGTAAGATTATAAGTAGAGATATTAGGAAGAAAGACTTCTATGTGATGAAATTAGGAAATAAGCCAAAAGACAAAATTTGTCTTACAACTATTGATGAAAACTCTACTTTGTGGCATAGGAGATTAGGTCACGCTAATATGCGTCTCAATCAATCATTAGCATCTAAGGAATTAGTTAGAAACTTAACTAAGCTTAAGTTTGATCAACACTTCTGTGATGCTTGTAAAATTAGAAAACAAGCTCACGTTAGTCACAAAGCTAAGAATATGGTCTCAGTTACTAGATGCTTAGAACTCCTTCATATATATCTCTTCGGTCCATCCGCCATACGGAGTTACAGAGGAAACCTCTACACCTTAGTCATAGTAGATGACTACTCTAGGTATACTTGGACTAGATTCCTTAAGAATAAAACTAAAGCCTTTGATCAATTCAAGATATTTAGTAAGAAAACTTAAAACCAATTAGGATGTACAATAATGTCAATAAGAACTAACCACGATAGGGAATTTGATAATGAGGTGCAATTTGGAGAGTTTTGTAATGCCAATGGAATTACACATAACTTCACGGCTCCACGCACTCCTCAATCAAATAGCGTGGTTGAAAGGAAAAACAGGACACTTCAAGAAATGAGTAGGACTATGTTGAATGAGCAATCGTTACCACAAAAGTTTTGGTGTAATGCCGTAGACACTTCAACATACATTCTCAACTGAATCCTAATTAGAGCCATACTAGGTAAAACAACTTATGAAGTCTTGAGAGGTAGGAAACCTACTCTTGATTACTTTAAGGTGTTTGGAAGCAAGTGATTCATTTTAAACACCAAAGACTACCTCACTAAGTTTGACCCAAAGTCATACGAAGGTGTCTTTTTAGGTTACTCCCAAAATAGTAAAGCCTACATCATTCTTAATAATCACACTGGGAAAATCAAAGAATCACTCAACGTGAAATTCGATGAAACTCCTCCACCCTCTAAAACATCACCTTTGGTGGATGATGACTTAGATGAAGAAGAATCAATTAAGGTTACCGAAAAGAAAAACTTGGAAATGACATTGAGGATGAAACTTTAGAGATTGACGAAATAGTCAATATTAATGAATCTAGGAACCATCCATTAGAAAATGTCATAGGAAACCTTAACTAAAGAACCCTTAGGTCACAAGCCCAAAACCAAAGTAACTTCTTTTGTTTTATATCAAATATAGAACCTAAGAATGTGAATGAAGCCTTAACGGATGAAAGTTGGATAATCGCTATGCAAGAAGAATTAAATCAATTCATTGCTAACGACGTTTGGGAGTTAGTTCCACAACCTAGGAATATGACAATCATAGGAACCAAGTGGGTGTTTAGAAATAAGTTAGACGAGAACGGTATTGTTTCTCAAAATAAGGCTAGGTTAGTTGCACAAGGCTATAATCAACAAGAGGGCATCGATTATGATGAAACTTATGCCCCAGTTACCAGACTTGAGTCTATTAGGATACTACTAGCTTATGATTGTGCTTTAGATTTTAAGCTATTCCAAATGGATGTAAAAAGTGCATTCCTAAACGGTTTTATCAATGAGGAGGTATACGTGGCACAACCTCCAGGATTCATTGACTTTGAAAAACCAGATCATGTTTATAAACTAAAGAAAGCTTTATATGGTCTTAAACAAGTACCCAAAGCTTGGTATGATAGATTGAAAGCTTTTCTTATTAAACATGAGTACAAAATAGGAATGGTAGATAACACACTTTTTACTAAGAAGAAAAGTTAAATCTCATCATCGTTCAAATATATGTCGACAACATTATATTCGGTTCGACTTGTCAAGACATGTGTGAATAATTTGCCAAAATCATGCATGACGAGTTCGAGATGAGCATGATGGGTGAACTTAACTTCTTCCTTGGATTACAAATATAAAAAAATGGAAGATGATATCTTCTTTAATCAATCTAAATATATTAAAGAAATGCTTAAGAAATTTGGCTTAGAAGATTGATGACATCAAATAACATCTATTTTATGGCATCATTTATCCCATGTTATTAACCCATTTTGTATAGTTATTGCAAAGAATTGTTGCTTAATCGTTTATATTTGAGAATTGCAGTAATTATGGAGTAATTGGTGAAAGTTAGCAAAATGCGCGCATTCTGGAGCTTAAATGAAGATATTTTGAAGATTACTATTCTGAAGACCAATACACCGTATCCATCAAGGAAGATACGGCGTATCCGTGCCTGCACTCACCAAAGACCACAGAGGAATAAAGATCAATACTTCGTATCCAGAGAGAATCAATACGCCGTATTCAAGATATGGAATCAATATAATATTCTGGAAGATATCAAGCGTGGTCCCTACTCCAAGAAATCTCCAATACGCCGTATCCAACACGTGGATACGTCGTATCGAACCGACTTCCAGACCTTATAAATAGAAGACTCAAAAATGAGTTTTAAGTGTGCTAAATCATATTCTCAATACCTAAACCACAAAAGATGATTTTCAGAGGAGAAAAAGAGCAGAAGAGGTCAAGCAACGTAATCAATTCCATAGAAGACAACGTGTAATTTCGTATACTTTAGTAATCGTTCAGTTTTTGGTATCATTCGTTAACTCGGTTAGTTTACCTTGGCTAAATAATTGCTCTTGTATTTATTATGACGTTTGAAGGCTAATACCTTTGGGTATTAGCCATTATTATGAAGATCTGAATGTTTGGTATTTGTTTATCTTGATTTCTTAATTTATCGTTGTATGCTTGTTTATGTTTATCAATTTATACTTGTTTATGCGCTTTTGTATGCGACCTATCATTCAACTGGATCTAGTGAAGCAGACCAAGCAGATCTAGAGTCCGGGATAGCTCTTCATATAGTAATTTATACATCTAGAATCATAGTTACACAAATATTGTCCTTCTAAGTCTGTGTCTAGGATATGCTTCAGGCTTAACTAGTTAATTGGATATTGCCAATGGTTTATTGATCGTGTTGACTAGCAGGTGACCTAGATAATTCAACAAGTAACGTTCTGATTCCATTAGATAGTTGGACAAGTGGACTACTAGTGTATAAATTGCCATTAAGTGGTAAGTGGGTAAAGTCTCTATGAGCTAGGGTTTAACAAGATCACCATTGCCTTAATCCCTAAGATAGATTATAATCAGCAAATAAGGATGCTTTATGCGGATGCTTTAATTGTGACATAATTATTGTGTCTAGGTCTTAGGATGATGTAACGCCTAAGTCTTAAGAATGATATGCCACCTCGAGAGAAGAAATCATTGCACTTAATAAACAAACCAACTTTC
The DNA here is from genome assembly GCA_026074375.1 of Tanacetum coccineum. Lineage (NCBI taxonomy): Eukaryota > Viridiplantae > Streptophyta > Magnoliopsida > Asterales > Asteraceae > Tanacetum > Tanacetum coccineum. The sequence continues at coordinate 6,152 of BQNB010169733.1, read as the reverse complement.
TAATCGGATTAATAATGGTTAATACAATTTTCTTATATAAGGTTCGACCGCTCTTTTATCCTTTGTTAATTAGCTTGCGTGGGTTAAAGTGCCTTGAATTGATTATAGACACCAACCAAACCGTGCCAGTCTCTCAGGCTGAAAACCCCCTTTTCCCGTTAGAATTAGGATTTAGACTGACATAGGTTTAACATAGGTTTAGAATAGAATAGAATTAACATAGATTAGATAACCAAGATATTAATTAAATTGATAGATTTAACCTCGCTTCAAGTGTTCGACACCCTACTTACCACGAAACTACTACCGATCGGGTACACTGCCCGTTAAAGTGTTGTTTTTGGTTTAGTCGGCAAAATATAAATTTAAAACTTGAATCATCTTAAATATACCATACAACGACAGCACATCAAGTTTTTGGCGCCATTGCCGGGGAGTGAAAATTAATCTTGATTTTTATTTGATATTTTGGTTTTTAACATTAGATTAGATCTAACCCTTAGGATTAGTGTAATTTAGATTAGTATATTATTCTGCGTATTTAATTGTTTGTTTTCGTATTCTGTTAAGTTCGATACGGCGTATCTAGCCCTTTAGATACGGCGTATCCAGTCTGATCTGTCATACGACGTATTCGCCTACTTGAATACAATGTATTTACTATTTTCTTTACAAATCTATTTTTCTAGAATAACTTTACTTTGCATCATGTCTTACTTTTCAGGAACAGAATCTAGACTCCGTCCATATTATTTTATCTACCCAGAAAGAAGCCTGACAATGAAAGAAATGTTAAACAAGTTCATTGACGAAGGAAAACAAGAACACGAGGAGATGAGGGCATTCATTTATGACTTCCAAACTAACAACGAGCTCTTGTTTAAAAAAAGGAATAATTTACTAATTGAGCTCAGATTTGGGGTACAAGAGTTATTAAAAGTAATTAATAAAGTTCCGATGATAGATGAGGGCATTCATTTATGACACCAATAACCTGTAGTAGTTGAACCAGAAAAGCCAGTCGGATCAAACAAAGTCCTCACTAATGATCAACCTCAGATAACTAGCGAACATGTTGTTCAACCTTCAAATGAAGTACAACCACCACCAGTTCCTTTCCCCAGAAGATTGAGAAAAGAAAAAGATAAGGTTCAACAGAAGAAGTTTTTGGAAAATCTGAAGCAACTCCACATCAATTTGCCTTTCATCGAAGCATTAGCTCAAATGTTGAAGTATGATAAATTTCTAAAAGGTTTTCTAACTAACAAAGGCAGACTGGAAGAAGCTTGCAAAATCATTATGAACGAAAGATGCTCTGCCGTATTATTAAACAAGCTTCTATCAAAGGAGAAAGACCCAGGGAGTTTTACTATTCCTTATGACATTGGCCAATTACATATTGATAATGCATTAGCAGATCTTGGAGCTAGAATAAGCTTAATGCCATATACGATGTACAAGAAACTTGGTTTGGGAGAACCGAAGGCTACTAGAATGAGTTTGGAACTTGCAGATAGGTCGATTCAATATCTGAGAGGAATAATCGAAAACGTGCTCATTAAAGTAGATAAATTCGTCCTTCCTATAGATTTTGTTACCCTAGATATGCCCGAAGACTCAAGAGTTCCTATAATTTTAGGAAGACCATTCTTGGCAACCGCTCGAGCTATGATTAACGTATTCAATAAAAAGATAACACTAAGAGTGGGGGATGATGAAATAATCTTTGACGTAGACCAATCAACTAAAAGACCAACAACTGAAGACGATGAATGTTATAGGATTGATGATTTAGACAAAACAATCAACGATGAAGCTCAGGAATTACTGGCAAATGAAGAGCCTGACTCGTTTTTATCAAGGGGACTGGAAAAATCAATTGATCAATCAGACCTAGAATGCTGTGAATCTACCGGTAGCAATGAAAAGAATGGGGCTGATTCATATTACTCGACATGGCGTATCGACTCTGCCAATACGCCGTATCCAGTTACGCAAGAAACTACAAATGGCGATGATGTTAAAAGTGAACACCTTTATTCAGCCAGTGCTAACGAGATCGATGAGAAGTAACCAGAGCTAAAGAATCTGCCTCAATACTTAGAATACGCACACCTTCATGGAGACAAATCCTTCCCATTATTAAATCATCTGAATTGTCCGAAAAAGAGAAAAATTCACTTCTATAAGTATTGGAGAGACGAAAAGGGGCAATTGCTTGGAAAATGTCGGATATCAAGGAAATCAGTTCGTCATACTGTACACACAAGATTTTGATGGAAGATGACTACAAACCGGTCATCCAACCACAAAGGCGTCTAAATCCGAAGGTCCAAGATGTTGTGAAAAATGAAATTGTGAAACTACTTGATTCCAGTCTAATTTATCCAATTTCATGGGTTAGCCCTATTCACGTTGTGCCCAAAAAGGGAGGGATGACTGTAGTTTTAAATGATAATAATGAATTAATCCCTTCCCGAACAGTTATTGGATGGAGGGTGTGCATTGATTACCGTAAACTTAATGATGCAACTCGAAAAGACCATTTTCCCCTTCCTTTCATTGACCAAATGTTAGAACGTTTTTGTGGGAATGAATACTACTGTTTTCTTGATGGATTTTCAGGATTTTTCCAAATACCAATCGCTCCAGAGGATCAAGAAAAGACTACCTTCACCTGTCCTTATGGGACTTTCGCTTACTGATGAATGTCGTTTGGATTATGCAATGCTCCTGCCACTTTTCAAAGATGCATGACAGCTATCTTCCATGACATGGTGAAAGATTTTATGAAAGTTTTCATGGACGACTTCTCGGTGTTTGGTAACTCTTTTGATTGTTATCTGGCTAACTTAGATAGAATGCTTGCTAGATGTGAAGAAACCAACCTTGTGCTAAATTGGGAAAAATGACATTTTATGATAAAAGAAGGGATAGTTTTAGGACATAAAATATCTGGAGCAGGAATTGAAGTTGATAGAGCAAAAATTGATGTGATAGCTAAATTACCATAACTAACTAACGTAAAGGGAGTTAGAAGTTTTATGGGAGATGCTGGGTTTTACCGAAGGTTCATAAAAGTCTTCTCCATTATATCTAAACCAATGACCCATCTTTTGATAAAAGACGTAAAGTTTGATTTTTCTGATGATTGCAAAAAGGCATTTAACATTTTGAAAGAAAAACTGACCACCGCGCCTATCATAATATCTCTTGATTGGAACGTACCCTTCGAATTAATGTGTGACGCTAGTGGCTTTGCTGTTGGAGTTGTTTTCAAGCAACGAATTGATGGAAAATTCAAGCCAATTTATTATGCCAGTAAAACTTTGAATAATGCCCAAGAACATTATACCACCACCGAAAAAGAACTTCTCGCAGTTGTTTTCTCTTTTGATAAGTTTCGTCAATATCTCGTCTTATCAAAAACTATAGTCTACATTGATCATTCTGCCTTGAAGTATTTGTTCAGCAAAGAGGACTCAAAACCAAGGCTCATTAGGTGGGTTCTACTTCTCTAAGGATTTAACATTGAGATTAAAGATAAGAAAGGGGCAGATATTTTAGCTGCGGATCATTTGTCAAGACCTGAGAACCCCGATTTGGGAACCTTCACGGAGGAAGAAATAACTGATGAATTTCTCGATAAGCATCTTATGATATTGAAAGGCGAGCTCGACAATGATGAACCAAGGTATGCATATTATATTAACTATATTGTTGGAAAGATTGTACCGCCAAATTGGACACCTGAAAAAAGAAGATTTTTCTTCAAGTTAAGAATTATTTTTGGAACGAACCATATGCATTCAAGTTGTGCTCGGATAATATGATGAGAAGATGTGTTGCTGGGAACAAAATCCTTGATATCTTAGAGCATTGTCATTCTGGACCAACCGAGGGACATCATAGTGCGTCAATTACCGAAAGGGAACTCTATGAATCTGGATTTTATTGGCCTAGCATCTTTAAAGATGCCAAAGATTATGTAATGTGGTGCATTGCATGTCATAGATCAGGAAACATATCACAAGAAGTGAGATGCCACTAAACAAACATACATGTATGGCCCTTTCCGAACTCGAAGGGGAATAAATATATACTAGTAGCAGTAGATTACGTTTCAAAATGGGTCGAAGCTCAAGCTCTTCCTACAAACGATGCTCGCATTGTGATTAGATTTTTAAGAAGACTATTTGCAAGATTCGGAGTTCCTAAAGCTTTAATTAGTGATCGAGGAACATATTTCTGTAACTCTCAATTAGTAAAAAGCCTTGCAAAAATACGGAGTGACTCATACTATCTACTGCATATCACCCTCAAACCAACGGACAGACTAAACTGACCAATTGAGCTATAAAACGTATCTTGGAAAGATCAGTGGGATACAACCCGAAGAATTGGTCAGAAAAGCTTGATGATGCATTGTGGGCATTCAGAAGTGCCTACAAGACACCTACTGGATGCACCACCTTCAGATTGGTTTATGGAAAAGCTTGTCACCTACCTGTGGAGATCGAACACAAAGCATATTGGGCACTAAAACAATGTAATATGGATCTCACAACTACAACAAAAAACCGTTTCATGGAACTTAATGAATTAATGGAATTAAGAGATGGAGCATATGAAAACACCCGAATCTACAAAAAAAGAACCAAGAGATGGCATGACTCAAGACTTCGGGGAGATAAAAATTTCAAAGAAGGAGACAAGGTATTATTATTTAACCCTAGATTTAAGATGCATCCAGGTAAGCTTAAATCAAAGTGGTACGGGCCAAACATGGTGAAAACTGTGTATCCGTATGGAACTGTGGAAATCATCGATAAAAATGGAATCAGTTTTAAAGTAAATGGATAGAGGCTAAAAAAGTACCACGATGGACATATTGATGCGGAAGAGAAAGAAGTAGTTGAATTGGATGAAGATACAAAGTAAGGAGAAGCTGAAGACAAGTCTAACTTAAAGACTTTGCTGTAAACAAAAGTGCTTCCCGGGAGACAACCCGGATTGTTATTTAATTTTATCAAGCTTGTATTCCCAGACATCAATACGGCGTATCCGCCCCATACCATACGGCATATTGATTGTTTGGACGTTATCAGTCTTTACTTTTTATGCACTTTAAAAACATTATTGTCAGTTCTGGAATACGGCGTATTCATAAATTTGATACGGCGTATCCACCAGACTGACCCGTATTTAGTTTGTTTAGTTTACTTTAAATTAACCGTAGATGCCAAGATAGGAATACACGTATTTCCTATTTTATAAAGGACCTCGTGAAAGAAATATCGACTAAGTTGGTGGAATGCATATTTTCTAGAATTCTGTGTGTGTGCTGTTCTTTCTAGGATTCAGACGCTTTCCCAGCACACAATCTTGCTCATAAACGCAACTTGAAGAATCTACCGAGCAAATATCAGGGGAGTTTCTCATTCTAATTCTTTTTAAATTCCCGTATTTAATGTTTTATATATACAACGAGGATGTTGCATAATTCAAATGGGAGGATGGAATTAGAATGTTTACTTGTCCTATTTTTCACATTAAAATGATTAAAATACCTAAATTATGCTTAAATTTGAATTTTTTAAGCATACTTTTGTGAAATTACTTGATACACAACCCATATACAATAACCCTTGTTAGAATATTGTGAGGATTTAACCTTTCCGTTTCCAAATGTTTACCCAAATTTTATAAAATATGAGTGTGCCGGTGATGTTGTAGACTTTAAAACTTAACTTGGTATATCTATTCGAGACCGCAATAATGAGTATTATGGATTTAATTGGAGTAACTTGTTTAAATTGGTAAATTTTAAGATTACACCTAAATCGCCTTTACATGTTGCTTATTAACTAACTACACCGGTTAGTTAACCTCCCGTTTAAACCTTTCCACTATCATCTTTAGAGTGATGATCCATTAGAACAACTCGTAGAGCCAATCCTTTAGGATTTACACCAACTATTTATTTAGTTACACCCTTACACCTTAACCTACCCTGTTAGATTAAGTTTAATTTACAGTTGCTAGTTGCTTAAAGTGTAAAGTTTGTATTTCCTGAGTCTTGTGTCATTTTCTATCTTTGGTGCGGTTGGAAATTTGCGCATTGCAAATGGGAATGTATATTAGTAGTCAAA
>BQNB010169732.1:0-13749 GCA_026074375.1 Tanacetum coccineum | reverse complement strand
ATCCCCCAAACCTTCACTCTGTTACACTTCAACTTCTTTTCCCGCCTTCCCTTTTCCCCCCAAAACAATCACGGGTCTATAAACCCGTTTTTACCCCATGAATCTTCACCACCACCATGGATATTCATCCCCCCCTCCTCCACTACCTTTCCCAGCCACAAAGGTGCCAACTTGGCAATCCCACATCCCCCAAGACCTCTTTCGACGGCTAGGATGGACTTTGGAAGAATTAAAGGCCAAGATTAAAGGTTTAAACCTCTCACAAAACAAACACACCTGTGTTTGTGTGTCTACAAACAAGCACAACAAGAAGAAAGAGAAAAAAGAAGACCTAGTGTAGATTTTCGGCTATAAAAGCCTTGTAAGCCATTGTGGCAAATATTCCAAGTATTATTCAGTTTTATTAAGTTTTAATTCAGTTTTTAATTAAGTTTTTATTATAGTTTGAAGTGCTTTTAAGTTAATGTCCTTTATGCAATTGTAATTCTCAATTTTAATGAAAAATTAAGTCCTTTTTACTCAATAAGCTCTCAATAAGCTCATTAGAGCTTATTCTTTCTAATAAGCTCTAATTCAGCTTAAAATTTGTTATAAGCTCTTTTATATTGTTTTAATTTGAATTCAATTCATAAAAGTTCAAGTGAGTGTATTTTGGAAGCTATTTGAGGTAATAAGCTCCCAAGAGCTTATTGAGCTTATTGCTCAGGTTTAGAGGCTAAGGAGCCATTAGGACAGGTTTCTTAGGTCACTCACTCAGAAAGAGTGGCCTTGGTTCTTAGACAACAAAAATCCAAGGTTTCAATTCTCTATTTTCATTCTAGCTTAAGTCATTAGCTTATTTTCCTTCAATCTTTGCAAACACATTAGTTTAAGCTTGTTAATTAGCTGTTTTAGGTTCCCATTGCATGAATGTGTGTAATTTTAGCTTATCTCTCAAAACTGTCATAAGTAGTAGTATAAGCTAGTAGAGAAACTAGCTTATTTTTCTTAATAAGCTAGGATTTTTAGTTTTGAAATAGCTTAAATAGGTCAACATAAATAGAAGTAGATAAAAAGCTTTCAAAGTTTTAGCTTAAAAATGGTTTTCAAATCCACTTTGGTTTGGCAGTTTTAAATAAAGGGGTGTTTGGCACAAGGCCAAAACGGGTCAAAAAGGCTTTTAGCATGGGTTATGGTTACTTGGTCAATTTAAGCACAAGTTTTAAGACACTTTTAAGCTGTTTTTAAAATATTTTTAGTTGGAAAATTGTTTTTCAAAAGTGTACAAATCTTCTTTGAAACTGTGAGAATTTTAAAGTCCCCACAAGTGCTTATTGGGATAAGCACTTGTGAATTTGAGTTAAGGGTAAAAAATTTGTGTATTTTGTGTGTCAAAACCAAGCTGCCACAACCCTTGGTGTTTTGACTTTGTGAGTCAAAAATCACCAAGGTTCTTATTGCCACAGTTTCTCAAAACCAAAGGACCCTTTTTCACCACCAAAAATAAGCAAGTAAAAAGGGTTTTTACAAGTCCAAAATTTGTGCACAAGTCCATTAGATAGAGTACTCAATCTGTTTAAGCTTCTTTTTGCTTTTAGAGCTTATTTGACAGCTTAAAATAAGCTGTCAAATAAGCCCTTGAGCTTTGCCTTAAAGCTCCCCTGGTGCAAAGGGGGAACTTTAGGCTCAATGTTCTCAGCCATTAAGCACACTTAAGCCCAAGTATTTGGCTTATTTTAAGAGCTTATAAGCCCTAGTATAAGTCCTCAAAGTTTCAGCCCTTGATAAGCTTATTTGGTTGCTTATTTTTAAGCCCAATCTTGCCACTTGGCTGTTTTCAGTTTAACTTAGGCATAAGGATTGCTTATTTTTTGACTTTGGCTTATTGAGCTTATCCCATAAGCTCAAATTGTGTCCTAGTAGCTTTTAGGTTAAGTTAGATAGTTTAGTTTGCTTATTTCCCTTTTTTAGCTTAATTTGACCTTAAGTCCAAAAAAAGACTTAACATTTTGAGCTTTAAAGCTTTATAAGCTGCTGTCACCTTTAAGCTTATTTTATAGCTTATTCTTTTGACCAAAGTCAAAAGTGTCTTTGTTAAAGTTGTTAATTATAAGCTGTTCTTTAACTTTCATGTTTTGAGTTTTTGCTAAAAATCACTTTTTAATAAGCTAAAAAATAAGCCATGTCGTAGGGTTTGTTTTGTACTCTTTCAATAGTGCAGGGTTACCCGTTTACCTTGTAGTGTAAATTCTAGATATTTTGCCCGCCTACCTTTTAGTTTCATTTCTTACAAGTTCTACCCTAGAGTTTTAAAAAAAAAAAAAGGGGAAGATACTTGGTCCGGGTGAGCAAGACTCGAACCCGGGACCAAGCAATACATCCCCTTTATCCCACACACACTTAACCACTGCGCCCTTGGGTCTTTTTCGTTAAAGACTCAAGGGCAATTATATTTAAGGGTGTTTTGCCCTTATAAGCTAATAAGCTGTCCAAGCTTATTTTCGGGCTTATTTGTTAAGCTGTGTGGTGTCTTTTATTTTTCGTAGGTGTCTTATAGAGTCTAGTATTTTGTATAAATTTTTCAGAATTTTTAGTAATCATTTAGTATTTTTTATAATTTAATTTAGTTAAAAGTTTATTTAATTCATAATAAATACAAAAATTATCAAAAAAATATTTTGCTTTTTTAGAAAATTTTCTTTTATCATCTAGTTTGTAGGAAAAATATAAAAATTTTCGTAGGGTCATTTTTATAACTTTTCATCTTTTAAAGAACGGGTCCGGGTACGGGATTTTGTTTTGACTCGTTTTTGGGTCAAACGAACTCCGTTTTCGGTCTAGTCTTTTTCATTCTTCGTTATTTGACCCGTAGAGTAGTTTAGAAGTGAAAAATTTTCCGTAGGGTTATTTTTAAAGATTTTAGGTTTTCCCCCTTTTGTTCGGGATTCGGGCCTTCGTTTTCTAGTTTAATTTCATAATTTTTAGGTTTTTCTTAAACGTTTTTATTCGTTATTGTTTAATTTGACTTTTTCAACTTCCCAAACTCATTCCTTCCTTCAAACTCAAATCTTCGATCGTATCGATTTACCATTCCAGCCTCGTTGGGGATTTACGACCCGGGAAAGCTCTATACTACTTCTCGGTATCATTGATTCTGCTTTTAGACTATTCTTACTATATATTTGATATTTTATTATATTATATATATTTTAAGGTGTAGTCAGAGCTGATCAAGGATGGAACAGTACATCCGGATGATTGATTATTCTCTATGGGAAGTCATATAGAATGGTAATGCACCTCCAATAACAAAAGTTGTTGAAGGTGTTAAGACTACAATTTCTCTTACAATTGCTAAAGAAAAGGCACAAAGGAGGTTAGAGTTGAAGGCAAGAAGCACTTTATTGATGGGCATCCCTAATGAACATCAATTGAAGTTTAACTCCATAAAAGATGCCAAGACATTGTTGTAGGGTGTTGAAAAGAGGTTTGGAGGGAATGCTGCTACTAAAAAGACTCAGAGGAATCTTCTAAAGCAACAATATAAATTTTTTACTGCTTCTAGCTCAGAGGTGTTAGATCAAACCTTTGATAGGCTTCAAAAGCTTATCAGTTAGTTGGAGATTCATGGTAAAAGTATCTCACGAGAAGATGTGAATCAAAAGTTCTTAAGAAGTCTATCACTAGAATGGAACACACATACCATTGTGTGGAGGAACAAGCCTAAGATAGATACATTAAGCTTGGATGATCTTTACAACAACCTGAAGATCTATGAACCAGAGGTCAAAGGGACATCAAGCTCAAGCACAAACACATAAAACGTAGACTTTGTATCCTTAAATAGCACCAACAGTAAAAATGGAGCAGTTAATACTGCTCTTAGTGCTACAACTGCTAGCACTCAAGCTACTGTTGTTAACTCAACAATAATTGACAACTTGAGTGATGCTGTCATCTGTGCTTTCTTTGCAAGTCAACCAAACAGTCTACAACTTGGCCAAATGAAAAATTCATTGTTTTTTGTCTTTGTTTTGGACATGAGTGTATATTTAATTGGGCCAAATGAAAAATCCATTGTTTTTTGTCTTCTAGCGTAATGCTAAATAAGATATATAGTAATGAGGGGAATGCGGCACGCGCGATGCGACGGGTTTTTTTTTTTTCTTTTGTTGTTGAATTTTCTATATTTAGCTAGTTGTTTTGGGTTGTGTTTTTCTATGTGAAAATTAATAGTCCGCGATGTTGCGGCAATCGGCACGGCTTTTTTTTTGTCGTTGATGTACTTTTTCGTTCCTTGTGTAGCGATATAATTTTTGTAAGAAGTATACTTTAATTGTTATGTCATAAATAGCTCTATACTACATGTTATGTAGTCTATATATTTAGCTTTCATTAAACTCTAGGGTAGTTTTTAGAGTTAATAGATAGGTTAAGGGTGTGCTATGATTTTTTTTAATTGTATATTAAGCATCGGCATTTCTTACTAAATCATGCGTATCTAAAAAAACGTATCAATATTAGGTAATCTAGAAGCGTTTTCGTCGCTATATTTTTTTATCAAATAAGTTTCCAGATATCTGTTAGATATTTGTCAAAGAAATTTTGTTATTTAAAATTATCGTAATTAGATTAAAGTATAAGGTTATTTATATAATTCAAACTTTTAGAGAATTGCATGTCTTTAACTCTTGTGGTTTATTTTAAAGTTATTAGTTAGTTTACGGATATGTTTTAAAAGTTTTTTTTTTTAAATATATATTAAACTTCAACATATTTTTATAAAATCGTACGTATGTCAGAAGTATTGTAATATTGGGCTCGTTTTGTTCACAATTGGAATATTTTTTTTGCGTTATATTTTTTTATGAATGAGTCGGTAAATATACGCTACATATTTGATAAATAGAATTTGTTATATAAAAATGACGCAAATAGTAAAAGTTTAAGGTGATTTTCGTAATTTTTTACATAGTTTAAGGGTATGTTTTGTAAATATGTTTTTTTATTTAATGAATTTGGGCCTGGGTCATTATTTTTTGGTTGTTGGGCTTATTTTTCTGTCTTGTTAGGCTATTCTTTTGTCGTTGTAAAACTACACCGTTTCGTTTTGTTCGCAATTGGAATATCTTTTTTGCGTTATATTTTTTTATGAATGAGTCGGTATATATATGCTACATATTTGATAAATAGAATTTGTTATATAAAAATGACGCAAATAGTAAAAGTTTAAGGTGATTTTTGTAACTTTTTACATAGTTTAAGGGTATGTTTTGTAAATATGTTTTTTTATTTAATGAATTTGGGCCTGGGTCATTATTTTTTGGTTGTTAGGCTTATTTTTCTGTCTTGTTAGGCTATTCTTTTGTCGTTGTAAAACTACACCGTTTCCATCTTCAATTCTCTGCTTATAATGCATGTATATGTATTTTTAAACTTAAAATGTTTAAAGATGAGTAATATGTTATATTCAAAATATCTTTGACTAAAAAGGTAACAATATTCATCACTAAATTAATACTTTTAATATTGTTTAGTCCTTAAACTTTTAGCATTTTTCATTTCTAACATATAAATATTTTTTCTCGCAATGACCACAAATTAGATCGTAAATGTGACATCAAAGGTCACATCACCTTTGTTTTGCGAGTATTTGTCATAGTTTATATAATAAGAGTTGAGATTTGACTTTATAAGACACGTTTATGTATAAGGATAATACACGTATATAGCTATAAAACTAGACATTTAGACACGATAAGTCAGCTCAGAAAACTTCTTAAGCTAGCTTCTGGAAATTTTGGTGCCCCCAATTAAAAGGGCTTGCTATTTGGTCTAAGTACATGTGATCCTAGAATGATTACCGAAACAATATAGGATGAAAATCATATATTTCTGCGCCTACCTTATCTTTAACATGATATATGAAATTATAAACTATATCATGACATGTAACGTGACAATTGGAGATGTTGACCACTATATTAAGTTATTAACCGATCAAAAAAATAACTATCAAGATTCATTTTACGAGGTGGTAAACGAACTAAACGTTCATTTCATGAACCGTTTGTTAAAAACGTGTTTATTTATATTTATTTACAACATTTTACGTTCGTTTAGTTAAATAAACGAACATGAACAAAAGTCTTTTCCGTTTATTTATGTTCGCGAATGTCCGATTATTCGTTCGTTTACGATCATATATCTTTTTATGTTCACTTATAAAACACAATATTGTATATATTTTTATAAACTTATGTTTATTTTTCACCGTTTATTTATGTTCGTTCCTTTATGTTCGTTTAGTGTCTTTTTTTTTAACGGCAACTTTTATTAGAAAGCTAGCAAGGAGCTAGAACAATTACAAAGCAATCAAATAAGAATGTTGAAGCCAACAATCCCAAGTAAACTTTAGATTACATCTAGAATTACTCCAAATGAAAGAACGAGAAACAACATCATCGAACAAAGAAACGGACATGAACAACTTTATTTCTTAATAAACGAATATGAACAAGAAAATCTATTCGTTTAAGCGATCGTGTCCGTTTAATTGTCCGACTAAAATTAAATAAACGAACATGAACAAAGCTCTGTTCGTATTCATCCCATTCGTTTACATCCCTAACCTGCTAAATAACATTCCTTAATTAAAAATCAACTTTGAAAAAAAGGAGCTTGTGACCCTCAAGCTTCGCCATGTTAATAATTTCATTAGCAATCAAACATCCATCAAGGATTTGTCTCCCGGAAATAAAGGCTGACTGGTTTGGACTAATAATACTAAGGATAACCTTAGCTAACCGAGTAGCCAATATTTTAGAGATTATCTTATACACACATCCAATCAAACTAATAGGGCGGAAATCAAAGAAGCCGAGGGGGTCATTTATCTTCGGGATTAGAACTATAAAAGATGGATTACAACCTATGGAAAAGTTACCAGTTGCCTCGAAGTACTTTATGCAATCAAAAAACTCCTTTTTTCATAATGTCCTAATGGGCTTTAATAAAATTGAAATTAAGGCCATCGGGACCCGGAGATTTGTTATCTGTACAACTCCAAACAGCCGATTTCACCTCATCCATTGAAATACAAGATTCCAAAAACTCTGAATGACTTAACACCCGAAAAAGTGGACTGCAGAATTTCGGACGATCATTACATCTTTCCTTGAATCTATTAGCAAAGTGGTCCATAGCTGAATTTTTAATAGTCTCCGGATTTTTGCACCAAGTACCATCAATATATATCCCATTAATCGAATTCTTAGCAAAATTGTTCTTGACAGTAGCATGAAAAAACCGAGAGTTCTCATCACCTTCAACCGCCCAACGGATCTGACTTTTCTGCCTAAGGGTATATATCTCAGCTTGTTCAATTTCTTGATGATCCATAAGCCATTCGTCTCTTTTATCTATATCCAAAGGGGTAAGAGTACCCGATTCTGCCTTTGCGTCCCACTCTCCAAAATTATTAAGAATAGACATCTTTTTCTTAATACGCTCCTCATTATTTTTGTAGCCCAAACTTTAATCCCCTTTCTAAGATGTTTGATTTTATCTTTTAGTTGAAGATCATGCGTACCATAAAAATTATTGAATGATGAGAGGAAACATGGTGTTTGGTGTGACATCCTTCGCTCGTTAGATTACATTGAAAACCTCGACAGTTCCTTTGGCTCGATGTTTTTAAAAAAGACAGCAAATGGTTCTAATACTTTCTTTTGGAAAGATGCTTGGTGCAAAGAAGGTATCCGCTTAAAAGACTTATTTCCTCGCCTTTTTGCTCTCGAAAATAATAAAGACTGTTTAATTGTTGATAGATGGAAGCTTATCAATGGTACTTGGAGGGCTGTTTGGGATTGGAGAATTAATCATAGGGGAAGAGCCTTAGATGATCTAACTAATCTTTCTTCAATTATTGGTGATCTCTCGCTCTCCCCTGGGACGAATGATAAATGGTTATGGTCTTGTGATGCCACTGGTGTTTTCAAGGTTAGATCTATTACCTCTTTAATCCAAAACAAGTTGTTGGAATATTGTAAGCTGGATAATCATCTTCTTTGGAATTCATGGATACCCCGTAAAGTTAACATTTGTGTCTGGAGAGCTTCCTTAAATCGTCTTCCTTCTCGGCTTAATTTGCAGAATAGAGGTGTTGCCTTATCTTCGATTTTATGCCCCTTATGCGAAGATGAGCTCTCATTGCAAGAAACGTGTTGGGGATGGTCAGAATACTCGGTTTAGGTCAAATACTTGGATCTCGGACCTCCCTTTATGCGTCAGATTTCCTCGGCTATTTGCTCTTGAAGAAGATAAAGAGGTTTCTGTTGCTTCCAAGTTGGGCTCTTCTTCGGTTGATAGTTCCTTTCGAAGACTGATTCGGGATGGGATTGAGCGTCAGCAGTGGTCAGATTTATCTTCGTTGTTAGAGTCGGTTATTCTCTCGCCCTCTAAAGATAGGTGGTTCTGTGACTTGAATGGAGAAGGGGCATTTCGTGTTAAAGATGCTCGTTCTATCATTGATGATATTTTTCTTCCTTCTTCGGAGGTTGCTACTAGGTGGGTGAAATATATTCCGATTAAGATCAACATCTTTATGTGGCGTGCTCGGCTTGATCGTATCCCAACTCGGTGTAACTTAGCTAGTCGTGGTGTTGTCTTGGAATCTTCTTTATGTCCCTTGTGCGGCTTGGCTCCAGAAGATGCTTCCCATGTCCTATTTAGATGTGAGCTATCTAAGCATGTTTTCCGTAGGATCTGCCGGTGGTGGGATCTTGATTGGCAAGACGTTTCGTCCTTTCCTGATTGGGATGGTTGGTTCGCTAATGTTCGGTTGCCGTACAAGCTTAAGCTCCTATTGGAAGGCGTTTTTTGTGCCGCCTGGTGGCATATTTGGATTTTTAGGAATCACTCTATTTTTGACAAGACCCCTCCGAGATGCTCCATTCTTTTTGATGATATTGTCGCGTGGTGTTTCACTTGGTGTGGTAGTAGATGTAATTCTTTGTTTTCTTGGGATTGTTGGTTGAAAAACCCTTATTTGATTTCCTTGTAAGTTTTCCTCTAGCGTCTTGCTAGTTTATAAAATTTGCCGTTAAAAAAAAGGTGGTGACAGGCAATAATGAAGAGACTATGATGTGAAGATACATGGTTCTTTTTCTCTTGCAGCTGAAGAGTTGAAAGAGATGCTAAAGGAGGTATCTTGACACAATACTTGATTTATTTGTATTGCAACTAATAGGATAAAAAGAAAAATGTACGTTTTGGGATCCCTCCGAATCATCAGCGACTTGCCAATGACCGGAGGATAGTTATTTTGTGGTTTTAAGGATCGTTTAGCCTGATACCATGTAGAAAGGGTAATGTGTTTTGTATCTCATTCCTCAACACATGGTTGGTATTTATGGATTACAAGGAGATTATGATACAACTCCTACGAGATTGAGATACACCTCATACACAAGATAATGACAACTATTAGACAACTAATGACAACTAATTGACAGCTAACACATTGTACATTGTGTTGCTAAGCATGTTGTCTTTTCTAAATTTCTAATTTGGTGTGCGCTAAATTTTAATATACTAAGTTTAAAATTAATTTATCCTGTCATCAAAACTACTTGAGACCACCAACACATGATGTGATATTATACAATGCACCGTAATTTGTCATGGGTTGAAATCTTTCAATAAGTGTGAATCGGTGGCAACACCCTGCTCATACTTCTTTTAATGTCAATCAGACCCTTTAAAAAAAAACGGCTTCCGAAAATAAGCTCCTCTTGTCATAGGTTGAAATCCTAGCTTTCATAGTGAAGGTTAAATTGCGAGTTATACAACTTAGAACACAACACATGAAAATTTCTTTATCACAAAACATGATGTACCATTATCAGATAAGAAGTTTGGTGCACAAAATATTTCAAAATTCAATATATTTTGTACATATCTAAATGACTACTTAGGTATGTTTAGTAACTTGCGTTTAGGAGCGTTTCAAAGCCAATAGCGACTAGTAGTTAGCATTTTGAATAAAATAAACAACTAGCATTTTTACTTTTTCTAAACACTCCAAATCCAAAATGATACTTCTAACATCATTTACGAGCGACTAAAATTTCTACTTACTAATTATAACTATACACTATTTTACCAAACGTTTTTTCATAACAAATACTGCTTTTCGCTACTGATTACTGCCCCTGTATCTTGCTAACCCTATCTTCACCAAACATAACCTTAACGCAAGACCAGCTCCAAAATGGGGCTGAGCACGGTCCAAAAACCGGACCAGACCGGACCGACTAAGGACCGAAACGATGTTGTCCGAAACACTGGACCGAGGACCGGACCGAAATGTTCGGTCCATGTCTGGGTCTGTCCGGTTCGGTTCGATTCGTTGGTCGATCCGGTCCAACAAAGCATAATGTTCAGTTGTACGTAAGATCAAACCGGACTAGACTAATGAACGAAATTGATTAAAAAAGTGGACCAAAAAACCAAATCAAAATACATTCAATCCTATTTCTCTGTTCGATCTGATCCGATTTGTAAACTCATGCCAATTATTTTATCACTGGATAACACAATGGGACCATATTGCCACATCATCATCACATTCAATAAACATTCAAAACCTTTACAAAATCCAAAATTGATTGAGGGGTTTTGAATATCTCGATAAAGGGTGTCATGGGTGGGAATCTTTATTGGGTTAAAAACGACGATGAGGCTAAATTTGAAGGGATTGTTGTGGTTTTTATATGGGGTTTGGTTAAAGATTTTGATGTTAAGGATTATGTGGATCTTTATTCTTCAATTGGGTGGAATTCACTTGTTGTTTTCTCTGATTTTCTTAATCCGTAAGTTGCTTTTTGGTTTTTTAATGATGTTTTAAGGATTGTTTGGGTTTTTTTTAAGGTTTTAGTGTTAAAGTAGTTAGCTTTATTGTTGTTTGTTAAAAGTTTAGTATCTTGTATGATTCTAAGGTATAAAGCATACATGGGATATGTTTATTTAAAAAAAGATACAGTATATGCTTATTGGGTTTTGAATAAACAGTTTCAGAGAAGCTTTTTATCTTAAGGGGTGTTTGTTTAATCTTGTTTTTGGGCTTATGTGATTTTGGCTTATGTTACATAGGCCCAGTTTTTCCGGCTTGTTTTGCAACTTAAGGGAGCTTATATTAAGTTTCTAAATGAGCCGGAAAAAATAAGCTTATGTAATATAAGCTCATAAGCCTAAAATAAGCTTAAACAAACACCCCCTGATTATCACATTTTGTTACAACAACAAAAGCGATTTTTTTTAAAACTATCTCGTGCATTGTGTTTTGTTATGGTCTTCCTATTGGGAGGGCGAGTCTTTGACTTAGATGTACGTGGCCTAACTGAGGTTCCCCCGTGACCGTTTCCGACCCTTTCCCTGGCCACCCCCAAATGTGTATCTAGTGAGGTTTGAGCTCTAGACTTCTTATGAGGAGGCTAGGTGCCTTACCGCTAGGCCAGTTGGTGATGGTTCTTGTGTTTCTACATTGATAGGGTTTAATCATTGGTCTTGGGGATTAGATCATCATGTGTAGTATGTTATGTTTTGTGAATACCGGGAAATGAAATTGTTTAGAAAGAACTTATAGTAACTGTAGATAATCTTGTAGCTATTCGTGAAGAAAAGACGTTCTCTTTTAGGATTGGTAAATAGTTATGTTTCCTTTAGCATATATCACATTCTGATACGTTTGCTTTCACTTTTTTTTATTTTTAATATTTGCTAGTTTTAGTTGAATAAAAAGTGGTACTTACATATAGGAGTTTAAATCCTCACTGCATGCATACTTAAGTCTACGAGTCTCGAACATAGTTATAACATATAACCAAGGTAGATGTGGGGAAGTGTATGTATCGTGAGACTCTAAAGGGCATGTCAGACATGTGGAAATTAGTTTCAATCCTAAGCAGAGTACAATAAATCCTTAAAATTTCAATGTAAAGCTAGAAATAGTAAATTGTCGTGTTGATTTGTAAACGATCTCATGTAGCTGTAAAAAATCGTATGTCATGGACGCCAATAGCTTCCCTTGCATAATCAACGAATCTAGGGTGTGTAGATTCTGCTAGGTTGTTACTTAAAAAAAGCAGTGTTGTAAATATCGGCCTTGGCGGCCGATATATCACTGATATATCGCTTATCGGTGGTCAACCGATACGTTTTTTCACTTATCGGTAAAAAATCGGTTTTGGTCAAAATCGGTCAAAATCGGCCGATTTTTGGGTTTTTTTTTTTTTTTTGTTGGTATTCTGATTTTCTTGATCGTGGATTAATAAAAGTATACAAAACTAAATTAAAACCACACATAATGTATATTTTACAACATATACATAAGATATATAGTTAAAAATAATAAGAATATTAAAAAACTTATTAAATATATATATATATTTTGCAGAATTCCTTTATAATTTAGGGTCTCCGCCAAGAAACCGATTTATCGCCGCCAAGACCGATATATCGCTTAAAGGGGGTCGACCGCCGAGGTACCTCCGAGCGATATTTACAACACTGAAAAAAAGTGAAAGATAGTATATGTTTTTTTCTTTTTCTTTTGTGTAATTACATGACACTGTTTTGGTAGTTTAGTACTTGCTTCTCATCCAACAAAACTTAGACGTGTACATTAAGTTTATCGTGTTTGCCAAAAGTATCATCTTTAGAATATCCTAGTCATTGATCTTAGCCAGGCTGGCCTGGATTCATAATCCTGTTTTGCTTGCTAAAATTGCTGTAAATACCCGGCATAGCATTTGGCGACGTTCCTTGATTCGTAATCATATGAAGATATTATCTTGTGATAAGTTGGCTTCTTAATATCACTGACAAGTTTTTTGTCACTTACTTTAGTTATCATTTAGCAAAATACTTTTTCACTAGGGTCAAGGTGGTAATGAAAATTAATTATACAATACTGGTAAGTCACCCAGTCTTGTAATCGTTCAAAATCTATGGAGTGTAGTTGTGGAGCATATTTGTAGATTGATGTAGGACAAACGCCAATACAAAATATGGTTTGGGACATGTCGTATATATGTCATGAATGCTGTAACTATGACCCATTAAGATGATGCAATATGGGCCCATTTTAGGCTTTTCCTCCCAACTTTTAAATAAGCATGCTTTGAGTTAAAGATTTTCAATTATCTGTTGTTAGTTCAGGATATTTATAATTTTTTAAATAAAAAAATAATAGTTCAAAATTAGGTTCTTGTATATGAAATTTACTTTTTTGAAATTTCGATGCAATTGATATGTGCAGATTTTTCCCCGAGAGAGCCACATCGCTTGCTTTTTCCGTCATCAATGAGCTTTTAGAGGTCTGTTACTTGCTCTATTTATTCATTATCTGCCAAGTAGAACATTTGTTTCTTAGAAAGTGGGTTTGAGTTTAAGATTTCTTGCTAAATGTCCGTATGCTTGTGAATTTGCTAAATGTCCGTATGCTTGTGAATTTGTTATGGGTGTAGGAGTTGAGGGCTAGACCATGTCCATTAGTCCTTACATCCTTTTCTGGTGGTTCGCAAGCTTGTATGTACAAGGTTTTTCAGGTAAATATGCGAACCTTAATTTCAATTTATTATGATCACACATATTTGGTTAATCGTCCGAGTTACATCATTTCGTTATGATACAGATCATTGAAGGAACATGTGAAGCACATCTCAGTCTGGTATGCGTGTATGCTTTTTCTTAATGAATCATTGGTAT
>BQNB010169731.1:0-13749 GCA_026074375.1 Tanacetum coccineum | reverse complement strand
TGTATTATCTTTTGTGCATTTTGTAAGTCTGTTAGGGTTTATCCTTGGTCTATAAAAGGAACCCTACGGCATTAGAGAGAACAAGAACAAGAATAACTCATCTCATACAATCATATCTCATAGTTAGTAATATGTAATCACTTAAACAGATTAATAGAAATCAAAGTTTAGTTTTTCATCGTTCTTCTTAGTACTATTGTGTAGATTCCGCATATACAATTAGTATTCATAGTCAGTGTTTCTATATAGTCAATCTGTATTTGTACAAGTTGGCTATCACCCTTAGTAGGCTGTAAAGATCTGTTCAGTTTGGGACTCTCATGCTAGGAATGGGAAGTAAATTATTGTTAAATAAAATTCACAAAATAAATATATTAAGCTTGAACAAATAAGGTAGTTGCTAGTAACTTTTCCTGACCATTCCATGATAAAGACTCGAAATATATATAAATGCCTCGATTATAGAAATGACAAAGACAACCAAAGTTGGCGTTCCCATAATGGTCAACTTCCCTTACATCCCAAAGTTACTTACTTTTACAAAAGTGGTCAACTTCCAAGAATTTCACCGGTTTAAGTTTAGCAAACCAACCGAATGAAATTATAGTTTTCATATATAGTTTTTTTAATTTTCCAACATTCAAACTATTTATATAATTATATATATTAAATTATAGATAATAGAATCCCTAATCTAACGACCATTTTGAAATAAAAAAATGCTTTCAATTCATCCCGACCTCAATTTAACTCCTCTTTTTGAAATTTGTAAACTAAACAACACAAACCAAAATCTCATGTTTTATTACATTTTTATTATTTAAATCAAAGTATTGTTCCAATCAATTAAGCACTAACAAAAATGTCGTATGTTGTTGATTAAAAAATACAATATGCCTCATTCAAAATCAAATAGCATTTATGTTGAAAATTAAAGTAATTTCCAAGACATACTACGTAGTATTTGTTAATGAGAGACATGAAAAAAAGTTTCACACCTAAAAGGTAAAATCGATTGAATCTTTGCAAGAAAATGAGTTAAGTTTTTTTGATAAAGAGTTTTTACTCTAGTAACGTATATTAATCAATAAAATGAAGTTCAAACAACTTGACAAAACACTATATTGACTTATACAAGCAAACACATAATTTGTGCTTCAAACATAAACACATTAGATTGACAAACCAATCTAAAGATAAAAAACTAGCCTAGACAAAAATGCACACATAACAATAGTACAAACCAAACATCGACTAGACTAAAAAAACCCTATGTCGCACTAATCATCAATGGCATAGGGAGCTTTCAGTGAGTTAAGTTTTAACAATGAAAAAGAGTGAAAGTACAACTATGATAGTAAATTTTGTGCAACTCCCATGTGTTCATTCACAGCTAGATATCTTGTTCCATCAATATCCGGACTAGAAACAAGATTTACGTGTGGTGATTTCTTTACGTTTATACATTCTATTTAGTTTTCGTTATATTAATGAGCTTTTCCTTACACATATATTCTATTTTTCTAGTATTTTCTTGTGTTTAGCCAGATCTACATTGTAGCTATAGCACAATGCCACGTGCAAAAATCTTCATGAGAAGGCATGGAACTTTGTGGGCGTGTTTTATTTACATAATTTTAGTTCACATAAATTACCTTTTTCTTTCGATTAAATTTGAACATGTAATTTTTCACATTCTTGTACTCTTACATTATTTTGTTGGAATCGATACCTTCAATAAACCCAAAAATCAATATTACGAAACCCTGGAACACTTCAAAAAAGCTCGCGAACTTGCAAAACTAAAGAAACCCTTTGAATATAAATGAAAACACAAGTATAAACCACAAAGAATAGCCGAAAGATTAATATCATTTTAATGTCAATCTGCTCAAGGAGAAAGAACAAAAGATTTAAAGCATCACCCCCTCACCTGTATTTATAGAGGCGAGGGGGTCAAACATGTAGTCATAACTGACTACAAAATAAACTGTCGGTTCCTAAACTTACCTAAACAAAGCTAATTACTTGCCTTGGAAGGCAAGCACTATGGCATAAGGAATCTTAACATAACTAGCTTAAATTAATCCTAATCGTATACTAACCTAACTTATCCTTGGAAACTAACAATAGACTAACAATTTCCACCTTAGTAACAAGACTTAGTTAGCACCGACACCAAGTATTTCCATGCAATACTTGAACTTTGGACATGGAACCACCTTTGTAAATGCGCCAGTTGCATTATCTTCCGTGTAGATCTTTGCTGCTTTAATATCTTTAGACTCCACGATCTCCATGAAAAAGTGATACCCCACGTTGATATGCTTTGTCCTCTTATGAAACATTGCATTTCGTGAGAGATAAATTGCCCTTTGATTATCACAATTTACAACCACTGGCCTTTGGTTTACTCCCAGCTTAATTAGTAAGCCTTTAAGCCAAATACTTTGCTTAACAGCTTCTGTAAGCGCCATATACTCTGCCCTTGTAGTAGATAATGCAGCAACATGCCACAGAGTTGCTTTCCAACTCACAACACAGGCCGATGTACCGATAAACAAGTACCCTGGTTTAACGACCTACCCTTGTTAGGGTCTTTAGCATAATCTGCATCCACGAAGCCGTCAACATCTATGTGATTCCCTTGATCTATACCATACACTAGACCTACATCAGCAGTGCCCTTCAAGTACTTCAAAATCCACTTCACTACCTTCTAGTGATTTTTACTTGGATTCGCTAAATACCTGCTCATAATGTTAATGGCGTACACAATATCTGGTCTAGTGCAAACCATCAAGTATATTAAACTACCTACAACATTCGCATATGGGTCCTTACACATTCTTTCCATATCCTAGTCACTCAACGCATAATCCTTCAAAGATACCTTGAAGTGTGCTCCTAATGGCACAGAGACCGACTATGCCAATGATCCACTCTATAGTTATTCTAATTTTTTTTTAAGCACGTATCATAACTAAGAAACCTTCGGGTATCGGCTACCCCTATCCCGCTGACACTCTCCATACCAAGTATCCTCCTAGCTGGAGCCCAGTTCCTTCATAATCAAACTCTTTTTCTAAGTCAGTCCGTTGGTGCATATCGGATCCCAGACTTGCTTTTACAAGACGTATCAACATATCATCTACATACAAGAATAGATATATGTACATACCTGGTGCAAACTCCTTGAAGTAAACACAACTATCATAGTTGTTGCGACTAAACTCATTGCTGACCATATACACATCAAAACTTTTATACCACTACCTTGAAGACTGCTTAAGACCATATAAAGATTTTTTCAACAAACATACCTTGTTGCCTGTTCCTTCTTCAAAACCAGGTAGCTGCCTCACATAAATGGTTTCTTCAAGATTACCATGCAAAAACGCCATCTTCACATCAGGTTGTTCCAACTCGTAATCTTTACAAGCAGTTAATGAGAGAATCACCCTAATAGATGTATGTCGAATGTCAGGTGAAAATACCTCATTGTAGTCAATCCCTGCTCGCTGTGTAAACCATCGAGCTACCAACCTGCCTTTGTGTAACCACGGTTTTCTGAACACTTTCAATCCCTGTCTTTAATGTTGCTTATACCCCACTTTACAGCATACCATCTTCTGACTAGTGTTTGATCGATCAGCTCCATATTGATGTTCTTCTTTACTAGAACCCAACTCTCCTCCATAGCATGAACCCACTCATCTTTTTTAGATAAATTAACCGCATCCTGTAATGTGCTTGGTTCATGTGTATCTTCTTCCTTAGCAATAGTAAATGCATAAGCCACCATATCATCTTCTTCCCTAGACCTTGATGGTCTAGAAAATGATACATTACTGTCATTCCTATACCTGCAAGGTATAGTAGTTGTTCTCTTTACTCTATTATGACCGAACATAGTATATCTATATTATGTGTGTTGAGGCCCTTCTCTTGCTTCTCATCTTCATTCCCTGATTTTTTACCAGTATGCGGATCCACAGTTGGTTCGACCCTACTGCCTTGAAGTTCCACCTCAAACTCAACTTCTTTACCAGAATCTGTAGCACTAGAACCCTTAAGAGTATCCTTATACTTAAGACTCTCATTAAACACCACGTCCCTGATTATGATTATCTTTGGTTTAACATCATCCAACCTGAGCTTTCCCTGATTCACATGTGAATAAGCAACGCAGCCAAAATATCCTTAACATCTTGTAATTCGCCGGATGTCCTGACCATAAATCCATAGGTGTATTCTTCTCCAATGCTGCAGATGGAGACCTATTGATCAGATATGCTGTCGTCATCGTTACTTCAGCCCAAAATGAATCTGGCAAACCAGAGTGAATTGCTAAACACCTTTGTTCATGTAGACCATTCTGTTGCAGAGTTCCTGCAACTATAAAATGTCTTGCTATCTCGATCTCCTTACATAAGTTATTAAAATCCTAATTACAAAACTCTAAACCGTTATCCATTCATAGTTTCTTCGGTTATCTACCTGTCTGGTTTTCTACCAACTGCTTCCACTCCTTAAACTTACAGAATGCCTCATTCTTGTGTCAAAGAAAATGAACCCAAACCCTCATCGAATAATCATCAACAAACGATAAGAGGTACCAAAAACCGCTCATCGATTCCACCTAAGAAGGACCCCTCCCTCTATCGTGTGTTGACGTTGATGAAAACTCACCCTGGTCGATTTTCCAAGAACACAATTTTCACAGAATTCGAGCTTACCTAGACCTTTATTCCCCAACACATATCTTCTTTCCAGTTCATACAAGCCCACTTCACTAATGTGACCTAGGCGTTTATGCCACACCTGTACAAGACTCTCATTTTCTTGTATACCAACACTAGGTTCACCTAATTCAGCCTAGCCATTCAAGGAGTACACACAATTTTCCTTTATAGTTCTTGATAAAACCATCAAAGAACCCTTGATCACCTTAACTCTTTCATTTTACAACTTCACGGTATAGCCCTCTCGACTCAGAGTGCCCAAAGATATCAAATTTCTCTTCAACTCAGGAATGTAACGCACATTCTCAAGCACAAAACTTGAACCATCTTTCATTAGTACTCTCACCTTACCTGTCCCCCTGATGGTACATGCTCTATTATCCCCGAGCAAAATAGTACCACCATTAAACTCCTTAAAATCAAACAAGAAGTCCCCCTTAGGCGTCATATGATAGGAGCTACCAGAGTTCATGATCCACTCTAAGAATATCTCCTCGCTCGCCGCAATTAACAAGTCACCATGTCATAAACCCTTAGAATTGCATACCCAGAGATCCTATCTCACATTCTTCTTGGACAAAGCCAGTGAATTTCTTCTTGTTCCTTTTTGGATAGTCTTTCTTCAGGTGATCCTCAGAATAGCATTTATAACACTTCGGTTTATAAGTTCCTTTATCTTTTTAGTTTGATCAAGAAATACCACGTCCTTGATTACCTTGATGATTTGACCTTTCCCTTACAAATAGCCCATCACCATCATCATTTGCATCTGCCCTCTTCTTCAACTCCCGTAAATTAAGGGTAGACAATACGTCTTCCAAAGTGAGTGACTCCCTTCATTAAAACAATGTCTCTACAAAGTTATCATATGAAGATGGTAATGATGTAAGTAACATGAGTTCTTGATCTTTATCATCAATATCAACGTCTATGTTCGCCAAGTCACCGATCAACTTATTAAACTCATCTATATGTCCAGATAATTTCTTACTTGAATGCATGTAGAAAGTGAACAACTTCTTCTTCAAGTACAATTTATTTGCTAAAGACTTTGTCATATATACAGTTTCCAACTTTAACAAAACTCCCACAGCAGAATCTTCTTTGTTGACTTCCCTCAACCCCTTGTTATCTAAGCACAAGAGTAAGACACTGTCTGCTTTCTTGTAGACATTCGTCTTCAACGCTACAGTTTTTTCAACACCCCCTATAGTTTTTGGGAATAGATCTAATGCAGACTCCTAACTATGTTGAATTAATAGACACCGCATCTTCACACGCCACAACCCGAAGCGATTAGACCCCTCGAATTTTTTGACGTCAAACTTCGCTATCGGCGACATATTCTATAACTTTTGTTGCTAAAAAATAACTTCTTGCAAATCGAATTTAATTAGACGAATACTAAACTTTCGATCTTGAACAAGCAACTAAGTCGAAACTTGAAACCCAAGTAACTCGACTACAATCTTGAACTACAAGAAGCCCACAAACAAGAAACCTCCAGTATGTACTTTATTTTATCTAGCCTAATATCTCCTTTGTAGTTGTTTATACAAATACTAACATATTAAAGTCATAAATAGATAATATATGTTGCCTTTTAGTAAACAGTCACTTCCAGATTTTGAAAACAAAAAAAACCCGCCTAACAAACTTTGTCTTCTTCATTGAATAACCGACAACTTCTAAAAAACCAAAAACAGTTTTCTTCATGACACTCCTTGCTATAGCAACGATCTTCAGAGACCACAAACAAACCTGTAGCTCTTGATACCACTTGTTGGAATCGATACCTTCAACAAACCCAAGATCGATATCGCGGAACCCTAAAACACTTTGAAGAAGCTCGTGAAGTTGCAACACCAAAGAAACCCTTTAGATATAAATGAAAACATAAGTATAAACCATAAAGAATAACCAAAAGATTAATATCGTATTAATGCCAATCGACTCAAGGAGAAAGAACAAAAGATATGATAAGTTTAAATCATCACCTTTCACCTTTATTTATAGAGGTGAGGGGTGGAACATGCAGTCATAACCGACTACAACAAAAACTGTCAGTTCCTCAACTTACCTAAACAAAGCTAATTACTTGACTTGGAAGGCAAGCAATAATACATAAGGAAACTTAACATACTAGCTTAAATTAATCCTAATCGTATACTAACCTAACTTAGCCTTGGAAATTAACAATCAACTAACATATTTACAGAACAACAAAAAGCTTTCATGTATCACCTCTAACAAATATAGTGTTTGATAAATCTTGGTATGGTGCAGGAGAAAGCTTGCCACTTCTCATGTCAACTAGCGAGGAAAATATAATGGAGAAGAGCACAAAATATGAAAATATAGAGACAGTTTTGTGGTGCCAGAAAGAAGGTCCTTAAGTACAGTACATGAAAACGCATTTGTGGTGAAAAACAAGTGCACCATACAAAAGAGTTGACAATTAATGTATAGCAAAGTTGATAAAAAACGGCAACTTGATATTAAAATTCAGTATTAAAGAAAGAAATTTAAATATGGTTGTCCTAATTCATCAGTGCAGCAAGCTAAGGGTGGTGGAAAATAAGTTCAACATATTAAAGATTTGACAATGCAAAGCGAAGTAGACAAAAAACCTACACCTGAAACTAAAACTCACTATTCAAGAAATAAAACTAAATATGATTTCGTAAATCATTAGTGAAGAAAGCTAATTAAGAGTGGTGAAAAACAAGTACACCATAATAAAGAGTTAACTATGCAAAGCCGAGTAGACAAAGAACTGATGAAATCAAATAACGTCTATTTTATAGCAGTAATTTATCCCCATGTAATTAACCCATTATGTATAATTATTCAAAGAATTGTACTTAATCATTTATATTTTAGAATTGTAAGTAATTACGATAGTACATGGTGATATTAGCAAAAGGCGCACATTTTTGTATGTTGAAATGAAGATATTTTTAAGAACTAATGGTATTCTTGACAACCAATACCCGTATCAACAAGTAAGATACGGGCGTATCAATGCCTGCACTCACCAACGACCACAAATGAAAACAATCTAATACTCATATCCAGAAATGAGGAATACGCCGTATTCAAGCTATATGGGAATAAAATTAACTAGGAATATATCAAAGGTGGTCCCTACTCCAAGAAACTCCAATACGCCGTATCTAACCATTGGGATACGCCGTATCGAACCGACTTCCAGACAGTATAAATAGAAAACTCAAAAATGAGTTTTAGGTGTGCTAAATCATATTCTCGATACCTAAACCACAAAAGTCAATTTTTAGAGTAGAAAAAGAGCAGAAGAGGTCTTGCAACGCATTCCAATCCATAGAAGAAAACGTTTAATTTCTTATACTTTTGTAATCGTTCAGTTTTTGGTATCATTCGTTAACTCGGTTAGTTAACCTTGGCTAAAACAATTACTCTTGTATTAATTATGATGTTTGAAGGCTAATACCTTCGGGTATTAGCCATTATTATGAAGATCTGAATGTTTGGTTTTGTTTATATCTCGATCGCTTAATTTATCGTTGTATGCTTGTTTATGTTTATCAATTTATACTTGTTTACGTGCTTTTGTATCCGACCTATCATTTAACTGGATCTAATGATACAGACCAAGTAATCTAGATGCTGGGATAGCTCTCCATATAGTGATTTATACATCTAGAATCATAGGATCACAAGTATTGTCCTTCTAAAATCGTGCTAAGGATACACTTCTGGCTTAACTAGTTAACGGAAATTGCCTTTGGTTTATTGAACATGTTGACTAGTAGGTGAATCTAGATAATTCAACAAATAATGTTCTGATTCCATTGGATAGTTAGACAAGTAGACTACTAGAGTATAAATTTCCATTAAGCAATAAGTGGGTAAAGTCTTTATGAGCTAGGGTTTAACAAGATCACCATTGCTTTAATCCCTAAGATAGATTATAATCAGGTAATAAGGATGCTTTATGTGGATGCTTTAATTATGACAGAATTATTGTGTCTAGGTCTTAGGATGAAGTCCCACCTAAGTCTAAGAATGATATGCCTCTTTAAGATAAGTACTCATTGCACTAAATAAACAAACCAACTTCTAATCGGATTAATAATGGCTAATACAGTTTTCTATCATAAGGCTCAACCGCTCTTTTATCTTCTGTTAATTTGCTTGTGTGGGTTAAAGTGTCTTGAATTGATTGTAGTCACCAACCAAACCCGTGCCAGTCTCTCAGGCTGAAACCCCCCTTTTACCTATTAGAATTAGGATTAGAACTAACATAGGATTAGCATAGGTTTGACTTAGATTAGAATTAACATAGATTAGATAACCAAAATATAAATAAATTGAGAGATTTAACCTCGCTTCAAGTGTTCGACACCCTACTTACCATGAATCTACCACCGACCGGGTACACTGCCCGTTAAAGTGTTATTTTTGGTTAAGTCGGCAAAATATAAATTTAAAACTTGAATCATAAAAATATACACCACACAACGACACATCAAGTTTTTGGCGCCGTTGCCGGGGAGTGAAAATTAATCTTGATTTTTATTTTATGTTTTAGTTTTTAACATTAGATCTAACCTTTAGGATTAGTGTAGTTTATATTCTTGCTTGTTTGCTTACTCTCTTTGTTTGATACGACGTATTTAGGTATTCAGTTCATTGAATACGATGTATTGATTATCTATTAGTTTTTCTAGTAAGATTGTTACAAGATGGACGATCCAAACATTACTGTGGAGGAATACATCAGGCTCGAGGAAGAAAAAGCTTGAAAACATGGTAAAGTGTTTAACCGGGAAACTGCTACGTATGGTAAGATATGGTATGATGAAGACGTTCACGAGCTTAGATCTGTTGAAACTGAATTTCCAACTATAGTCTTTAACGACTCGTTAACATCTTGTAACACCCCCATTTTTACAATATAGCAGCGGAAGATAATCTGGGGTATTACTTCATGGATACAACAATCATAATCATAGAAAACAACTTTAAAAGAGACGTTGTTGGAAAAAATTAGTTATCATTCATTATAATCAGAGTTTTTACAAAATGCAGGTCCCAAAATCTAAAAATTCATGTTTGAATGATAACAGTTCAGCCACCTTCGAGTCCATGCCCACTGTTACCGCAACTTGCTCAATTACCTGAGATAAACATGCTAAAAAGTCAACACAAAGGTTGAGTGAAATTCATAGGTTTGAAATGTAATAGTTGAATACAAGTTATAGTGTAAATACTGGTATTGCAGGGATAATTATCATGGAGAACATTATTATCATGGAGAACAGTATTATCATGGAGAACAGTATTATTACCCTAAACTCATGAATCACATAAGAGATATTAAAGAGATATTGGGAGATATTACCCAAAGAGACATTGGGAGATATTACCCAAAGAGATATTTAAAGATTTGGAGATATTACCCCAATAAAATATTAAAGAGATATTGGGAGATACAACCAAATAGATATTTCATGTACCTCGGGTAGGCAATAATATATCAGTAAACATATAGTTTTAGCATAACACTGTATTCTGATTTTTTATAGTAGGTGACACGGTTTATAAGATATGTGAGATTACGAACTTCATTAATCTTTGAAAAGTAATCACATTGTAATAAGATAAATAGTATGTAATCTCTCTTCAACAAACAACAACGGAGGAGGAGGAAAGAGAGAGATTACAACTCCATTATCTTATAACAATGTGATTACTTTTCAAAGACTTAATGAATTCATAATCTCACATATCTTATAAACCGTGACACCTATTATAAAGTCATAAATACAAGTGTTATGCTAAAACTATATGTTATCCTGATATATTATTGCCTAGGTACATGGAAATATCTATTTGGGTAGTATCTCCCAATATCTCTTTAATATTTATTTGAGTAATATCTCCTAATATCTCTTAAATATCTCTTTGGTAAACTCTCCCCAATGTC
Source organism: Tanacetum coccineum (assembly GCA_026074375.1). NCBI lineage: Eukaryota > Viridiplantae > Streptophyta > Magnoliopsida > Asterales > Asteraceae > Tanacetum > Tanacetum coccineum. The sequence goes on along the minus strand of BQNB010169731.1, from coordinate 3,033 downwards.
CTCTTTGGGTAATATCCCCAATATCCTTTAATACTCTTATGTTGATTCTGAGTTTAGGTTATAAAACTGTTCTCCTCCATGTAATACTTTCTCTATGAAAAATGTTTCCATGATAATGTACTTCCTGCAATACCAGTATTTACACTATAACTTGTATTCAACTATTACATTTCAAACCTATGAATTTCACTCAACCTTTGTGTTGACTTTTTAGCATGTTTATCTCAGGTAATTGAGCAAGTTGCGGTACGGAGTGGCATGGACTCGAAGGTGGCTGAACTGTTATCATTCAAACATGATGTTTTAGATTTTGGGACCTGCATTTTGTAAAAACACCCTCTGATTTATTAATGAATTGATAACAATTTTTTTTTTTCCAACAACGAGTCATCACTTCTTGGAAGTGGTTAGTGGTTCATTACTATTAGCTTATCAAGTTCGCGGCGGTCGATACACATTCGAAAAAAAAATCCACATAACAATTTACGAGTTAGAAGAAGCTCAAATAGCCATTTGTATAAAAGTGATAATGATAGAGGTTGGAAGAGTAAAGACAATGAATGATTCGTATAGATGAATTACTTGTTAAAAGAGACGCACGCCATGTTGGATACACATTTAGAAATAATCGAATAAACAATTTATGAACCGAATGAAGTCTAAAGACTCATTCGTATGAAGGTGGTAACGATAATGATTAGATGCACGAAGAAAATGGATTATTCGTACAAACGGATTACAAATTGAAAGAAAGTTGTTCATACGAATGCCATACACTTAAGCCCACTCATTTACAAATCGTTATTTACATTCAAAGGTATCCCAATCCATGTAAATAGGAATTAGAAATTTATGGTTCAATGATTTAGAATTTCCTTATTCAAACGAAGATGCGTCCTGATGTGTCGTTGTGTGGTGTATGTTTTTATGATTCAAGTTTTATATTTATATTTTGCCGACTTAACCAAAAACAACACTTTAACAGGCAGTGTACCCGGGCGGTGGTAGATTCGTGGTAAGTAGGGTGTCGAACACTTGAAGCGAGGTTAAATCTCTTAATTTATTTATATTTTAGTTATTTAATCTAAGTTAATTCTAATCTAAGTCAAACCTATGCTAATCCTATGTTAGTTCTAATCCTAATTCTAACAGGTAAAAGGAGGTTTCAGCCTGAGAGACTGGCATGGGTTTGGTTGGTGACTAAAATCAATTTAAGACACTTTAACCCACACAAGCAAATTAATAGAAGATAAAAGAGCGGTCGAGCCTTATGATAGAAAACTGTATTAGCCATCATTAATCCGATTAGAAGTTGGTTTGTTATTCAGTGCAATGATTACTTATCTCGAAGAGGCATATCATTCTTAGACGTAGGCGAGACTTCATCCTAAGACCTAGACACATTAATTCTGTCACAATTGAAGCATCCGCATAAAGCATCCTTATATATTGATTATAATTCATCTTAGGGATTAAAGCAATGGTGATCTTGTTAACCCTAGCTCATAGAGACTTTACCCACTTACTGCTTAATGGCAATTTATACCCTAGTAGTCTACTTGTCCAACTATCCAATGGAATCAGAACATTATTTGTTGAATTATCTAGATTCACCTACTAGTCAACATGTTCAATAAACCAAAGGCAGTTTTCGTTAACTAGTTAAGCCAGAAGCGTATCCTTAGCATGATTTTAGAAGGACAATATTTGTGATCCTATGATTCTAGATGTATAAATCACTATATGGAGAGCTATCTCGACATCTAGATTACTTGGTTCGTATCACTAGATCTAGTTGAATGATAGGTCGCATACAAAAGCACGTAAACAAGTATGAATTGATAAACATAAACAAGCATTCAACGATAAATTAAGCAATCGAGATATAAACAAAACCAAACATTCAGATCTTCATAATAATGGCTAATACCCAAAGGTATTAGCCTTCAAACATCATAATTAATACAAGAGTAATTGGTTTAGCCACGGTAAACTAACCGAGTTAACAAATGATACCAAAAACTGAACGATTACAAAAGTATAAGAAATTACACATTGTCTTCTATGAATTTGAATGCGTTGCAAGACCTCTTCGGCTCTTTTTCTCCTCTGAAAATCAACTTTTGTGGTTTTGGTATAGAGAATATGATCTAGCACACTTAAAACTCGTTTTTGAGTTTTCTATTTATACTGTCTGGAAGTCAGTTCGATACGGCGTATCTAAGGGTTTGGATACGGCGTATTGGAGTTTCTTAGAGTAAGAACCACGTTTGATATCTTCCAGAATATTCACATACTATATCTTTAAAATGGCGTATTGGTCTTCTCTGGATACGGCTTATTGAGCTTGTTTCCTTTGTGGTCTTTTGGTGAGTACAGGCAGGGATACGCCGTATCTTCCTTGACTGATACTGCATATTGGTTTTCAGAATCGTTAATCTTCAAAATATCTTCATTTAAGCTCCAAAATGCGCGCCTTTTGCTAATATTCACCAAGTACTCTGTAATTACTGCAATTTAATTCTCAAATGTATACGATTGAGTAACAATTCTTTGCAATAATTATACAAAATAGGTTAATTACATGGGATAAATAATGCTATAAAATAGATGTTATTTGATGTCATCAATAGCATAGCTAACGTTTAAAGTAGAGGGGATGACATCAAGTAAAACACTAAAGGTAGTTGACACAAAACTTCTCTGGGCACCCGAATCAAATAACATAGAAGCATAACGATTGTTGAGAAGAAATGTACCCGTGACGACGTTAGAATTGGGGTTAGCGTCTCCTCCACCTAGTATATATGCTTTTCCTCTTGCTTCACCAATCCCACTCTTGTTTCTAGTTTTGTTTCCACGGTTCTGATCTTTCAGCTTTGGGCAATCACTCTTGTAGTATCATTGCCTTCCACACTCGAAACAAGTTAAAACTCTCTAATTCACTACTCGACCCCTCTGATTAGAATTAGTGGAAATTATGACCCTACAGTCCCTGGTCAAATGTCCAACCTTGTTGCACTTCCTACATCT
>BQNB010169728.1:0-13749 GCA_026074375.1 Tanacetum coccineum | reverse complement strand
GTGATCTATGGTATTGAGAATGGTAACATGACACCCAAATGGTCTTATAAAACTTAAAGTTGGTGTTCTACAATAAAAAAATTCATATGGGGTCTTGTTATGAGGCTTAACTACTGATACTCTATTTTGCACATAGCAAGGAGTATTAACTGCTTCTGCCCAAAAAGTAGTTGGCAACTTAAAATCAGCTAGCATAGTCCTAACAGCCTCAATTAGTGTCTTATTCCTCCTTTCAGCAACTCCATTTTGTTGAGGAGTTCTAGTTGCACTAAATTGTCTCAAAATACCCTTCATTTCACAAAACTGATTCATTTCTCTGTTTTTGAACTCAGTTCCATTATCACATCTAATCACCTTAACCTTATGATCTACTAGATTTTCTATCCCAGTTATAAAGGACTTAAGAATGCCACTAGTCTCATCCTTAGTAGCTAGAAAGAAAACCCATGTAAACCTACTGTAATCATCTGTGACAACTAGGCAATACATTTTCTTCATAAGGCTTTTTACAAATGTTGGACCAAATAAGTCTATATGTAACAAATGTAAAGGAAGACTGATTGAGTTCTTTGTTTTGGACTTACAAGAGGCTCTGTGCTGCTTTCCCTTTTGACAAGCAACACAGGTTTGATCATTTTCAAAAAGTTTAGAAGGTAAACCTCTTACAAGATTTCCTTTAACCAATTTATTCATAGTTTTAAAATTTTAAGTGACCTAGCCTTCTATGCCAAAGTTTAGATTCATTAGATGTGGCTTTTGCAAAAAGGCAAGTTAAACCTCCTTTAGGAACTATGTTCTTTAAATCAACACTATACATATTGTTCTTTCTAGGAACTCTAAGTAAAACTTTACTTTCATCAATTAACTTAAAGTTTGGAGATAAAACAATACATTCAATGTCATTAAAAAGAACACTATTCTTTTTATCACACATTTGTGAGACACTAAAGAGATTAAACTTTAACTCTCTCACAAAATACACATTTTCAAAATCTAGATTACCAGTTTTAATGGTACCTTTTCCTGTGATTTTCCCTCCTTTGGGGTTCCCTCCAAAAGCAACATATCCTCCATCTATCTCTTCATAGTTTGTAAGATAGGACATATTCCCTATCATGTGCCTTGAGCATCCACTATCAATTATTCTTTGATCCTGTAAATCTATTTGTAGATTGCCCTGCACATTAGGTAAGAAAATTAGTTTCTTTTGGGGACCCAAGCCATCACTGACTTGGATTTGCCTTGTGCATCAACATAATCAAACTTTTTTAGGGTGATTGATGCACTGTTATGTTTAGAAACATGGCCTAAAACTTTATGCTTTGGTTTCCAAACCCAACAAGCTGAGGCCTTAACAGCATTAAAATTATTTTCCTTAACAACATTAACTACTGCTTTTGGCCTAGCAGTATTAAGATTTTCCCCCCTAACAGTATTAACCCTTTGATTAATATTATTGTTTTTAAATGATGTGTTCTTATGAATGGGCCTCTTAACAATTGGATGTGTTGTTTTAGAAAGATATGACATTGGTCTAGCAGCATTCACTGTTGTTTTTGATTGAGTAGTATTAACCAATACTGCTATTTTAGAAATATTTTGTCTATCAATATTAATTGATACTAAGCCAGACTTCATTAGTACTGCTCTTGGAACCATGTTCTTTTTAGCAAAGTTTTGATGATTCACCCTTTGAGCATTGTTCCAAACAGGTTTTATCATCCTTTGATTTTGAAACTATTTTTGATGGTAATTGCAATCAACTTGTAAATGATCAAAGCTTCCACACACATAACAGACCTTATTAAACATTTCAAAATTGCTTCCTAGTTTTTGAGACATCATATTGTTCTAATTTCTTTGATTGCCTCTTGGACTGTGAGTGTTTTGCCTATTTATAGTATCAGCTTTGTTATGCTCTCTTTTCTTTTCCTTCCTAAACTCTAGTTCTAAAGTCTTCAAATGTATTTACCCTTTTGAATGCTCTGTCAAACATCTCTTGGATAGAATCAAACTCTTTCAACTTCAAATCTTTGAGCTTGTATCCTTCCATGTTCTTTAGGTAAGTACACATTATCTTTCTTTGTTGAGCTTTTGTTGGTGGTTTGTTTCTTTTCTCTTCTGCTCTTTTAGCTGCAAAATGCTTTCTTCTTTTCTCTAAGAGTTGTTGAAATAATGTAGCCTTTTCTTCAATAGACAACTCTTCTTGTTCTTGTGCTTGCAATCTTTCAGCCAATTGATGATCAGCATCAATCTTTGCCTGTATATCATCCCATGTTTCAATCAAGGCAATATTGGCTTCTTTTTCTTTTTTAGCTTTCTCTCTTGCAATTCTTTCTTCTTCATCAAATTCAGCTTGTAGTTTTAAAGCAGCTTCTTCATCAAGCCTGATTAGATCTTTCTTCTTCACATGCTTCACAGGTTCAATCAATATTCCTTTACCTTTGTCATGTGATTGTTGTGAAGATAGTTGTGAAGATATTGTTGTTGTAGATTCACCCAGCTCTTGTATAACAACCCCTTTCTCCTTGGGTTTTGTACTTTTTATTTCTATAAGTGCTTGAGCCAAAGTAATATCATCAACAGTTGTAATTGTAGCAGTAGTTGTTGTAGCAGCACTAACAGTTGTTGCATCACAGCAGTACTAACTACATTACCAGCAGCACTAACTTGAGCAGCATCAGTAATTAAATTAGTAGTGTTAATAACTTCAACTACTTCTTCAACAACATTAACTTCATCATTTTCCTTATTAGTAGCAACTTCTTGTTCTGCAACAAACATTTCCTCACCATCTAAAACATTCACATCCAACATCTCTTCATCCATATTTTGAACACTAACCAGGATAATTTCTTCATCTGCATCAATAGCATCAATCCTCCCCTGTTTGGATGCATCCTCACCCAAATTTTCTTCATTATCAGAGGATTCTACCCTAGCAGTCAAACTTTCTTCATTACAGAACCCTGTTTTGTAAAGTGGTACATAGTGCCATCAATTCATCAAGTTTAAGTCTATCCTCATCACTTCGAAGTGTGTTACCTCTTGTGAGCAGTGAATCATTGAAATGTTTAGATACATTCTCAAACCTAGTTTGAGCAATAGTATCCCCATGGTTTCTTGGCACCTAGGACCACCACCTGAAGTAATTCCTAGGGAACTAGATTCATTAGGTGTTGCCTTGGATTGGGTCTTATTTGTAACACCCCTAAAATTTCAACAACGCAGCGGAATACAACTTGAGGTGCTACTTCATAGTCCATACGCACAAGTCATAGAAAACGACCTCAAAAGAGACGTTTTATAAAATGTCACATTCAATTTAGTAAAAATGTCAGAGTTACACAGGTCTCACTTGTAATGTATTAGAAAACATTGTCAAAATGTTTATTTAATGGTACTCAAATTATTAAGCGTTCAAAAATATATCCGCGCGACTCGAATGCTCCCAATGCTCCACTAGCAAATAATAACCTGAGAAAATACATGCAAAAACGTCAACAATAATGTTGGTGAATTCATAGGTTTAAGTAAAAGCAGTGTTGAAATAATTTAAGTAATATTTCAGTAGAAAAAGATGCGTTACGATATTCCAAAGTGTTATTTCTGAAATCCATGTAGTGATTCAGCAAATCAAAAAGTATTTTGAAGTGGATCACAAGACTTAAGTAATGGTGGACTAAGTACGTATTTCGAAGTCCAAAACAAGTAAGGTAGACAAGAGAAACAAATTCACCAAGTCTAATTATATATTATTGCACTAAGCTCATGACCCCGAAGCCTTAACTGTCTGTCTGCCCCAAATAAGGTAGGGTGTCTGCCAAAACAGCCTACAAATTCCTATAAATGTTAAATGCACTATGATCAACTTGTGACCAGAAATTCCAGGTGGGGATTGTTAGTCCCGATAGATCTATCCACAACACCAGCGCTTACAATAGTGGTAATTGACGGTTCATGATATGGTAGGGACTTAGATGGCACTGTGGTAACCTAGGCAATAATATTCAGGCAACAATCTGGATAGCATACAGTTTAAAACACTTGTGTCCGTAGTAAAACAATCATGTTGTTCAAAATTCACGATTTCAAATATAGGTATTCAACGATCTCAAATCATATAGTAAACAAATCAAGCTTTGGTAAAAATAGTCATGTAATGCTTATGTAGTAGAAATCAATAAGTTTACTTAGTAAAACGAGCACTCCTTTTATACACCAAGGATCCCTAGTCGGCTTACAATACTTTCCTAAGCATTCATAATCTTTTCTATAAACAAATAACTTAATACATACCATATAAGCAGTACTAACTAATCAAACAGTACTAACTTATTCTCAGCAGTATTAACTTCATCTTTGAGCAGTCTTAATCTTGAGCAGTACTAACTTTGTACTAGCAGTACTAACTTTGTACCAGTAGTAGTAAACACTTAGTATATTTTCACTAGCAGTACTAATATTTACTAGCAGTTTTAACTTTGTACTAGCAGTAGTAACTTTGTACTAGCAGTAGTAACTACTTAGCATATTTTCTTTGAAGTTCATGAGCATCACTAAATCCAGTCTGAGCAGCATTAACACAAACATGAACAGCAATAATTTTAATTTGATCTATCTTGATTGTTCTATATGTATCAAACTCTATGCCCTAGTATCTCTTTTTATACACCAAAGGGGATCCCCTAGTTCGCTTACAATGACTTATCCTAAGTATTCATAATCTTTTCTATAAACAAATAACTTAATACATATCATATAAGCATTATTAACTAATCAAACAGTACTAACTTATTCTCAGTAGCATTAACTTCATCTCTGAGAAGTCTTAATCTTGAGCAGTACTAAATTTGTACTAGCAGTACTAACTTTGTACTAGCAGTAGTAAACACTTAGTATATTTTCACTAGCAGTACTAATATTTACTAGCAGTACTAACTTTGTACTAGCAGTACTAACTTTTGTACTATCAATATAACTTTGTACTCAGCAGTAGTAACTTTGTAACTGAGCAGTATAACTACTTTAGCATATTTACTTTTGTAAGTTCATGAGCATCACTAAATCCAGTTGAGCAGCATTAACACAAACATGAGCAATAGTAATATTAATCCCAACACTCCGTCCCTCCCGAAACATTGATATTCTTCTCAAAATCATGCAATTTCTTCATTAAAGCTTCAATCAACGAAACCAGGAGGATGCTTCCAAAAACTTCATTATTTCTAAGCTGTTTCATGAAAGTTTAAGAAAGCTGATAACCATTCACTTTCATAATCAATCATAAGCTTCTTTTCCAACATCATTGAAAGTGTAAGTGGTGTAAAGGGATACTTCTTCTCTACCAACATATAGATCTACACATGTTGCATCATCAAGGATTGTACTCGACAGGATTCATATAACTTCCATTCCAACACTTTGTATTCCTGTTGATCATACTTCATCTTCTACATGTGGTTCAAACATTGTTTTCAAGTCACCCCATAATAACAAATCTAAGTCTTCCCACGGGTCTTGTTGACTTATATTTAGCTTTTACCAACTTGTATAGATCTTCTAAATCTTCCCTGTCAAAACTTTTAAGCATTTGACTAAAGAACATGTACATTTGAGACTTTCCATTAGATCTCATTATTTGATAATAGTTTTTTCTTCCTTCTTTGTAAATATTCCAGCCCAACATACTTAGAGACTTAACAGCCAGAGGTATAACATCAATTACTACTTCTTTTTTATTAGGTTGATTTTCATTAACTGTTTAATCTCTGTTGTTTCTTTGTCATCTTCTACCTTTTACTTCTTTGTAACCTCTTGTTTCAACTCTACTCATGCTCTCTTTTCATTGCCTTTCACTAACTCTGTTCTAAAGTCTTCAAATGTATTTACCCTTTTAAATGCTCTGACAAACATCTCTTGGATAGAATCAAATTCTTTCATCTTTAAATCTTTGAGCTTGTATCCTTCCATGTTCCTTAGGTAAGTACACCTTATCTTTCTCTGTTGAGCTTTGTTGGTGGTTTGTTTCTTTCTCTTTTGCTCTTTAGCTGCAAAAATGCCTTCTGCTTTTCCTCTAAGAGTTGTTGAAAAAATGTACCTTTTTCTTTAATAGACAACTCTCTTGTTCTTCTTCTTAGTGCTGCATTCTTTTAGCCAATTGATGATCAACATCAATCTTTGCCTGTATATCATCCCATGTTTCCAATCAAGCAATATATGGCATCTTCTTCTTTTCATCTTTCTCTCCTCTTATATTCTTTCTTTCTTCATCAAATTCAACTTGTAAATATAAAGCAGTTTCTTCATCAAGCCTGATTTGATCTTTCTTCTTTATAGGCTTCACAGGTTCTATCATATCCCCTTTTTATTTTTTTATTTTTCCCATTAGAATTAAAATTTATTTTTTTTTATTTTTTTTTTAAGGGTTCCCCTTTTTTATTATTTTTATTATTATCCCTTTAGTTTATTTTATTTTAACTGTTTTTTTTCATTTTATTTGATTTTACCTTTATCATATGATTGTTGGTAAAGATATTCTTCAGGTGGATGTTTTTGTGACTGTGAGAAGTACCACCCGTCGGCTCCTTTTAAAACAACGTGGTACGTACCCATTTCTCCTTCTTGGGTTTTGTACTTTTCATTTCTTTAAGTGCTTGAGCCAAAGTAATATCATCAACAGTAGTAGTTGTAGCAGTAGTTGTTGTAGCATCAACAATTTGCTTAGCAGTGTTAATAACTTTAACTACTTCTTCAACAACATCTTGTTCTGCAACAAACACCTCCTCATCAGCAGAAACATTCACATCATGAACACTAACTAGGGTAATTTCTTCATCTGCATCAATAGCATCATCAACTCATTTCCCTGTATAAGACAAATTAATTGTATGCTAGAACAACAACTTTCTATTTGCCATTTTCATCGCCATTTCATTCACACCACTAAGTTCTAAAAGTCTTCCAAAGTGTATTGTGACAACCGCACCGGCCTTTTAAAATGCTCGTTGTCAAGAACAACTATTTGAATAGAATCAAAAGTCTTATCAACTTTAGAAAGAATCTTTGAAGGTTTTGGTATTCTCTTGTGTCCAAGTTGTGTCTTGTTCAATACTATAATATAACATTCCCTCAACCTTTCTCTTACCTGTCTTGGTTGTTGTTCTCTACACCCCACCCCTCCTCTCTCCGGCTATCTATTGAGCTACTCTCCCTTATAAAAAAATCCCCCGTATATATAGTTTTACATTTAATTTTTAAGAAAAAAAAGCTTTTGCAAAAATGGGGGGAAAAAAAAAGTCTCAGATGTCTTTTTCTTTATTATAGTCAAATTGCATTAATAAGGTTTTAGAGAACTATAGGGAAGATCATTGGATAGAGTCTTCTAGTATATGAATCATTGAATGCTGGGGGGTAAAGGGTGAGCTACAGATTATGATCTCAACAAGACCAGTTGGAAGACTTAGAAAATATTTTTTAATTTAAAATTGAGGGGGTGAACTTGAAAACAATGGTTGAACCACATGTAGAAGATGGTAGTGTGGAAGAAAAATCAACAGGAATACAAAGTGTTTGGGAATGAAGTTGTAATGACTCCTGTGGAGTACATTCCCCTTGATGATCAACATTGGCTAAAAAAATGATCTTAAAATTTATGTTTTTATAGTGTAAAAGAGAAAAGAAAAAAAAAAAAAGAAAAAAGTTTTTTGAAAAAATTACCCCCCCCCGCCCCATTTATGCCAAAAACCAACTATGTTTACACTTTAATATGTTGGAAATAGCTAATGATTGATTTATGAAGTGAAATGGTTTATCAGCTTCTTAAATTCATCATGAAATAGCTAAAGAATTAAGAAGTGTTTAGAAGCATCCTCTTGGTGTTAATGAAACTTTAAATGAAGAAACTTGATGATTTTGAAGAAGAATATCAAGTTTAGGAGAGGATTGTTGGGATTAAAATTATTGATGTTCATGCTTGTGTTAATGCTGCTCAGTATAATTTTAGTGCTGCTCATGAACTCCAAAGAAAATATGCTAAAAATTACTACTGCTGAGTACCAAATACTACTGAGCTAGACACAAATTCCTACTTCTAGTACAAAATTAGTACTGCTAGTGAAAATATACTAAGTGTTTACTACTGTTGGTACAAAGTTAGTACTGTAGTACAAAGTTAGTATTGCTCAAAGATTAAGACTGCTCAGAGATGAAGTTAATGCTGCTGAGAATAAGTTAGTACTGTTTGATTAGTTAGTACTGTTTATGTCACACCCCGCCAAGGCAGAAACACGAGGCGTAACGAGAATGGATATCATCACAACACAATGGTGTCTATATAGAGAACTACAATGCATAAAAGAAACCAAGGTATAGACACAAGGTGTCAATAAAAATACCCAAGGTATAGACATAAGGTATAGACACAAGGTGTCATGAAAATACCCAATCAAAACCTAAAAGATAAATGGCGTCCTTGTTTTGAAGCAAGTGGTTTTTTCAACGTCAATACCATATTATGAAAAACATCCCAAAATAAACCTAAGTCAGTTCAAATCAACAACAATCCCAAATATTCATTTTTCATTCATGAAATAACTAGAAATAAACACCGCAAACAGCCTATGGTCTCTCTAGCCACTCCTCTTATTCTTAAGATCCTCATGATGCTCACCTAAAAATGATGCTTAAAAACATCAACACAACGGTTGGTGAGAGTCATAGGTTTACGACACACAATTCAAACTTTCAATCAATTATTGTGATTAATAAAACAGAACATGGCAGGACAGTTAGGCTAGCTATTATACATGCTAACATGCATACGTACAAAACAACCATAACTAGGACGGAACGTGTCCCCCGATCCAAGCCACAAAGCATATCTCATAGTAATGGGTAGGAACGTTGCCCCCGATCCAAAGCACACAACATTGGGTAGGAACGTTACCCCCATTCTAAGAACGCATAACATTTAGCACATAACATATAATAGCTACATAAAAATCCATGCGTAAATTAAACCACATAATCACAACAATTAAAAAATTCTAAAAAACCTTAGCATCATTTCACCCAAGAAAACAAGTAAAAATGAGACTATGAAACTCACCTGATGCACAGCTACTTCACAATATCCTTGAAATCAACTAAACACAAATAAAACCCATGTTACACGTGATTAGGCTAAATGCCCAAGACGATGTAACTACTGTGATTTTTTAGAAAAAATAATATTGAGCCTAACTATTTTATAAAAATTCAACATCACACAAAGTACTTAAATTCGGATCTAAACGCACACCAAAAGTTATTTGAAATTCTAAAAATCTTAGACAATGAATAGGAGTATTGCTTTGAAGCGGAGTAATAAGACATATAAAATATGACCTATGATTTTTAGTAAACCTCAATTTAACTTTAAGTAGGGGTTTTACTCCACGAGATCAGACCCAAATCTGCCCCAAATTTACTATTTTGACAACTTTTCTTGCAAAAATTATTTGACTAACTTCCCTACCTGAAAACCTTTCGAGGCTGGACTTTTTGGAAACTAGACTCTTTGAACTTCAATTTAGGCACAAAGATCACCTAAAACTCGTTTTATCATTAGATATCATACACACAACACACCCAAAATTCTGCCAAAACCCTAACTCTCAATCTAACGCGTTCTAAACTAAACCGTTACACGAACATGCTCTAAATCGAATCCCGAACACTCCCATATAGTTTTATATCATTAATTTACAGAAAATTTATGAACCCTAATTATTCCATCAATTAAAGTTACTAATTATAAAATAATTAAACAAAAACTTAATTGAAAACATACTTAAACCTTTACTTGATTACACTTGAATCACCACATTGGTTCTTGATTAAAAAAAATATTTTTTTTTTCTTGATGGAATCGGTCGAACAAACAAAGAGAGGAGAGAAAAGTGTTTTAGAGATTTATTGATCTTATATTTATACTACCTAGAATCCTAATTGTAAACATATTGTCTTCCTTTTTTCTTCTTACTTTTATAACCGATCCAACCAACTATCCTTTTTTTAATTATTTGTTTTTTTAATTTATCTTATTCTATAAAATTTACGTTCTTCCTCCTCCATATAAATTCTATATATTTTTTTAGAAATACAACACTATACACTACTTATTTACCTTAAATACTTAAATAAATACATAACTTAAAATAAAACACTTACACTACTTATTATTATTTTTCCCCAAATTATTATTTACTTATTACTTCATAAATAAATTGTAAAATCTCAATTTACTAATTAATCTCAACTCGAAACTTAACGATACATACTTCTTCAATTTTACCGACGATAAAATAACGAAAATCACTATACTTCCGAAATCATCATCACATACGAAATGAAATGACTAAATCATTTATTTCCACTCTCACAAACTCATATAACAACACATATATCAAACCACATAAACCACCAAGTTGACTTACACACACAAATCAAAACACATAAAGCTAGGCAAGTTAACTCTAATGGTTAAACTAACCTCAATAAAGTCACGGTTGTCACAGTATCCCCTCCTTTAGGAAATTTTGTCCCGAAATTTAACTAGTAGGTTCAACAGCACTTTCAACAAACAATCAGGGGTACTTAGCTTTCATATGGTCCTCACGCTCCCACGTGAACTCAGGGCCACGCTTTGAATTCCAACGAACCTTAACGATAGAAATCTTACTACGTTTCAAACTCTTAACCCTACGATCTATAATTTTTACAGGTTCCTCAACAAAATGAAGGGTTTTGTCAACCTTAATCTCATCTAGTGGCACATGCAGTTTTGCATCCGCCAAATACTTCTTCGAATTCGACACGTGAAATGTGTCATGCTCGCACTCAAGTCCTCAGGCAATCTTAATCGATAAGCTACAGGACTGACCCTTTCAAGAATTTCAAATGGTTCTACATACCTTATTGCCAACTTACCTTTCTTTCCAATACGTATTACGCCTTTCCAAGGCGACACCTTCAGTAACACTTGATATCCAACCTCAAACTCTAGTGGCTTACGCCTATTATCAGCATAGCACTTTTGATGATCTCTCGCAGCTTTGAGCTTTTCCTTTATCAAGACTTCCTTATCAATCGTCTCTTGCACTAATTCCGATCCAATCAATCTACTTTCATCAATTTTAGCCCATAGGACGGGCGACCTACATTTCCTTCCATATAGTGCCTCAAACATAGCACATCGAATACTTAAATGGTAGCTATTATTATAAGCAAATTCAACTAACGATAGGTGAACATCCCAACTGCCACCAAAGCCGATCACACACGCTCTTAACATATCTTCTAATGTCTAAATTGTACGCTCACTTTATCCATCCGTTTGAGGATGATAAGCCATACTCATATCCAATCGCGTCCCTAAGGCTTTCTGTAATGTTTGCCAGAATCGCGATGTAACCCGTCCATCTTGATCCGAGATAATCGACACAGGCACTCCATGCCATGCGACGATCTCATCAATATACAACCTTGCCAACTTCTCCATACTCTAATCCTCACGTATCACCAGAAAATAAGCTGACTTGGTTAGTCTATCGACTATTACCCAAATCGTATCATGTTAACTCTTCATCCTAGGTAACTTCGTGATAAAGTCCATAGTGATATCATCCCATTTCCACTCAGGTATCTTAAGTTGTTGCAATAAACCCGAAGGTATTTGATGTTTTCAGCCTTCACCTTAAACAAATCAGACAATTTCAAACATAGGTAGCATATCCTTTCTTCATACATGACCACCATACATATCTCCAAGGTCATAGTATGTCTTACCCACTCCCGGATGTACCAAGTACCTCGATGCATGAGCCTCGTCCATAATTAATGTCCTTACATCACTTATTAATGGAAACCCATATAAAATACATACCTCTATCTTCCTTCCTTTCCATTAGTTGGTCCAGGCCACGCAGCATTTTTGTTGTCGCGTTCTCTACCTTGGACGCCTCACCTAGAGCAACCAATATCTTGTCCTTAACACTTGACTAATAGTCATAGACATTGCGCTTACTCGTCTTGGTTTCACTCTCTCCTTTCTACTTAATGCTTCAACCACTACATTCTCCTTTCTTGGATGGTAACGAATCTCACTGTCAAAATCACTAAACAATTCAATCCATCTTTGTTGACGCATATTTAACTCCTTCTGGTCAAATATATGCTGCAGACTCTTATGATCTGTGTAGATAACACTTTTCATCCCGTACAAGTAATGCCTCTAGGTCTTAAGTGCAAACACTACTGCTCCCAATTCTAGGTCGAGTGTTGTATAATTTTTCTTATGAATCTTCAATTGTCGTGATGCACTTGCCTCTTTGCATGAGTACAACCTAATCCTTAATTTGACGCGTTGCAGTAAACTACAAACTCTTTGGTACAACAGGCAATGACATATTTAGGTAGCATATTCACAAATTTTCTCCTGTAACTTTTCTAAAAGCATCTCTATGTTCCTGCCATTCATACTTCTGATTCTTCTGAGTCAGTAAAGTAAGGGGTTTAGCAATCTTAGAAAAATTTATGATGAGATACGTCGTTAGTACCCTGCTTAAATCTCAAGAATGATCGTATCCCGGATGGTGACTTAGGTACCTTCCAATTCTTTACTGCCTCTATCTTACTAGGGTCCACGTGAATTCCATTACTGTTAACCACGTGTCCGAGAAAATGAACTTCTTGTAGCCAGAATTCACACTTGGAAAACTTGACAAACAACTTCTCCTTCTTCAGCAGCTCCAACACCAACTTCAAATGAACCTCATGTTCCTCCTAGACTTCGAGTAGATCAAGATATCATCGATAAACAAAATGAAAAACTTGTCTAAATACGGCTTGCACACCCGGTTCTTCAGCTGGTGCATTGGTTAATCCAAAAAGCATAACCGTAACTCAAAACGTCCATACCGCGTCCTAAAGGCAGTCTTTGGAATATCTTCTTCATGCACTCTCTCAACTGATGATAACCAGATTCGAAGATCTATCCTAGAGAAATTAACGCGAAACTTATAACTGGTCGAACAAGTTGTCGATCCTGAGGAGATTCTTGGTGGTCAGCTAGTCCAACTCTCGATAGTCTAGGCACATTTGAAATGAACCTTCCTTTTTCTTGACAACACAGGTGCTCCCCACGGAGAGTGACGTGGTCAGACAAAACGTATATCAATGACTTCTAAGGGTTACGAAATACCGAAAAGGGTAGCAAACGAATAGCGAATTAAAGGCTATAATACATATAAGGGATTTCACATATACAAATAGATGTGGATCCAATGACATAAGAATCCTTTAAAGAAAGGATAGAATATCTATACCGATAGGAAACGCAAACAAAAGAGTCAACAAAGCGTATCAAGACAAAAGGAACACATATCGAATAATGATACATATTAATTGATAAATACGAAAGATAGAATTCTTATACCAATAATCGACTTAACTCGACAGAACCAACTAAATACTGTTTTTATAAAAATTCATTTTGAAACAATAAAGACAGTTTTTTTAATTCGTTTTAAAACATGGTTTTCATAAAAAAAATCAAGCGATATTTATAAAAAAAATGTATCGCATTTTACCAATATAAATCATTTTAAACATACTTTTCATAAATTTTTTTTATCAAAAACAACTTATAAAAATGTAAAGATTACCTTAAACATGGTTTTGACACTCAACCAATATCACATTGTTTTC
>BQNB010169726.1:3151-13749 GCA_026074375.1 Tanacetum coccineum | reverse complement strand
AATGCATTCCTCGGAAAAAATGAAAGGAATGTTTTTCTTAAGGAGATGAGTCATGGGTCGAGAAATTTTTGAAAAGTCCTTGATGAATCTACGATAAAAACCTGCATGTCCGAGAAAACTCCTAATACCCTTTACGGTAGTTGGGTGAGGTAACTTAGCAATGACGTCTATTTTGGCTTTGTCGACTCCGATTCCTTTCCTTGAGATTTTAGGTCCAAGTACGATTCCTTATTTCACCATAAAATGGCTTTTTTCCTAATTTAGAGACAATTTAGTGTCTTCACACCTTTTAAGCATCTTTTCTAAATTGGAAAGGCACGTTGAAAAAGAATTTCCGAAAACTGAAAAGTCATCCATGAAAACTTCCATTGTCTTTTCAATCATATCATGGAAAATAGCCATCATACACCTCTGGAACGTGCCTGGTGCATTGCATAAACCAAAAGGCATGCGACGATAAGCAAACATTCCGTATGGGCAGGTGAATGTGGTATTTTCCTGATCTTTCGGATCGATTGGTATTTGAAAATAACCCGAGAAACCATCGAGGAAACAATAGTATTCATTTCCTGCGAGTCTCTCAAGCATTTGATCCATAAATGGCAAAGGGAAGTGGTCTTTCCGGGTGGCTTCGTTCAACTTACGATAATCAATACAAACTCTCCATCCCGTTACAAGTCTAGTTGGTACTAACTCATTTTCATCATTGGTCACTACGGTCATCCCTCCTTTCTTTGGCACACAGTGCACTGGGCTCACCCAAGGACTATCCGAGATTGGGTAGATCAATCCAGCGTCAAGAAGTTTTTCAACCTCTTTCTTAATGACATCATGGATCTTTGGATTAACCCTTCTCTGATGTTGGACCGCTGGTTCATAGTCCTCTTCCATTAGAATTTTATGAGAACAAAATTTTGGGTTAATACCCTTAATGTCGGAAAGTTTCCAAGCGATTGCTCGCTTTCGGGACTTTAGAACCTTTATGAGAGCGGTCTTTTCATCGACACTCAAATCTTTGGCAATTATGACTGGCAACTTGTTGTTGTCTTCCAAAAATGCATATTCGAGATGAGGTGGTAAGTCCTTAAGTTCGACCTCGGAAGGTTCATCAATTGAAGATTTGGCAGTTTTGGCTTCACATAGTTTAAGTTCCTTTCTGATTTCTGGTAAATAATTTCCTTGGTTCGGTGGAGGTGAAGGATCACTATTAAGGAGTGCTTCGAGAATAAGAATGTCCCTCTCGGGGTCATAATAAGATTCATCAACTTCCGGTAAAGTTGGATCGTCGGCTAGAGCAAGAAAAGCATCAGCTTCTTATAGAAGTAGAAAATCACTATCCCCGAAAGGAGTGAGAGTCGGAGAAGAATTTGAAATTATCGGGTCATATCCGGGAGTGGGATTGCCACTGGCGATCATGTTTGAAAATCCTAGAACTTCCTGAGAATACTCTCACAAGCTAATTCAACAACGTCGATTCGATTCGCCGTCATATCATTATAGTTAACCGAGTATCTCGAAGTTTGATCAAGATTATAAGTAATGGCCTCATTGTCTACTCGAAGGGTTAATTCACCTTCGTACACGTCTATCAAAGCACTACTAGTCTTAAGAAAACACCTCCTGAGAATTAGAGGTACTCGAGGGTCTGGTTCAAAATCTACTACCACGAAGTCGGCTGGAAACTAAAATACACCAACTTTAACGTTGACATCTTTAGCAATACCAATTGGTCGAGAAATCGAACGGTCCGCTAGTTTTAGTGTCATGCACGTTGGAGTCAGGTTTGGAAGGTTAAGCTTTACCAATGAAAATGGCCTGAGAATTAGTTAGCGCCAAGATCGGCCAAGGCTCAGCAACTTAATTCCATTCGGGAAATTTTACATGGAATAAGGAATCTTCTGTCGGGTCACCAAGTTTTTTCGGGTAACTTGTTAAGTTGACCACCGAGCAATGTTTGGTTTCCAAAGGGGTTCCTAGCCAACTCACTAAGCTATTCTTTATTTCCAATTAACGGCCTTTAAAGTTTGAAGCAAACTTGGGCATAAATTCAAAGCATCCATGAAACTAAAATCGAAACTCATATCTTTGAAGCTATTTGTAGAATTTCTCTTTTTGTTCATTATGCATTCTCATTGGCCTCTCATCATTTTGCTTCATGGATAAGGAATTGACGGTTTTGGGTTAGGCATCGGTGCACTAACTGGAGCGTTAACTGGCTTAGAAACTAGATTTTGGTTTTCAACTGGAACAACAGGAGGTTGGACGTCTTCGGTGATTCCGTTATTAGTAGGAAAAATCATGTCCTTTGTCACCTCGGTTCTACGTTCCACTACTCTAGGAGAAGAAGTAGGATCGTAGGTCCTCGATAAGAGTACCACTTCTGTAGTATACCCTTCAAGTCTTCTCGGGATAGTAACCGTGAACTTGGCAGAGAACCTGAATTCGAAGTTTAAGCGGTATTGGAATTTACGAACTTAGAAAGCATTTCCGTTAAATTTGTCATCTGGTTTTGTAAACCTTGGCCTGATTTTGCATATTCCTTAATACAGCATCATTAAGCGCCTTCCCCATGAAAACATAATTCTCAAAAAACTCTTTGAAACACCTTGCATTTGCTGAGTAGGAGCTTGATAAGGTTGAGCTTGGTACACTGGTGGTTGACTAGTCAGAGGTTGATACACTTGTCCTTGGTAGAAGTTATTTCCACGGTTTTGATTGAATGGTCCAATGTAAGTTATTTCCACGGTTTTGAATGGTCCAATGTATCAGGGATTAAGCTTACGGGGTGATACTTTTAACATAACACGAATGCCAACTTGAAATTCTAAAGGCTTTCGCATTACATTGGTGTAACTTCTTTGTCGATCTCTTGCAGCTTGCAAGCGTTGACGAATTTGTACGATCTTTTTAGTGGTTTCTTGAATTATTTCTGGTCCCGTAAGTTGAGAATCTCCAACTTCGGCCCAGCAAACAGGTGATCTACACTTTCGTCCATAAAGTGCTTCGAACGGTGCTGCCTTGATACTGGCATGATAACTGTTATTGTAGGAAAATTCTACCAATGGTAAATGTTTATCCCATCGTTGCTTTTTCCCGAAATCAATAACACAAGCTCGTAAAATGTCTTCGAGTGTTTGGATGGTTCTTTTACTTTGTCCATCGGTTTCAGGATGATATGCTGTACTCATGTCTAGTTGAGTACCCAAAGCATTTTGCAATGATTGCCAGAATCTGGATGTGAAATGACTGTCACGATCCGAGATGATAGAGATTGGCACGCCATGTCGAGAGACTATTTCTTTGATGTATAACCTTGTAAGAGTTTCCATACTATCAGTGCTCGAGTGGGAATGAAAAGTGGTGATTATATGAAAGGCAATCGACAATGACCCAGTATGTGTCATGTCCGGTTGAGGTTTTGGGTAGCTTTGTAACGAAATCCATTGTTATCCTCTCCCATTTCCACATAGGAATTTCCGGTTGTACCAATAAGCCAGATGGCTTTTGACATTCTGCTTTAACTCTAGAACATGTCAAACATTTGCCAACATATTCTGCGATGATTGCCTTCATGTTAGGCCACCAATAGAGTTTCTTTACTTTAAATCATGGTACATCTTATCAGAACCCAGGTGAATAGAATATTTGATTTATGAGACTCATGCATGATTAAGTCTCTTAAACCGCCAAAAAGTGGTAACCAGCTTTGGTTTTTGATACAACGAGTTCAATTCAAAGACGAATTTCAAATGATTTGTCCATTCCTCATAGGTTCTCGTTTTTGACATTTTCTTCTTTGAGGGCTTCATTTTGGGCTTCGAGAATTTGAGATGGTAATTTTGGATGAACGGTTAAGATTAATGCTCGAACTCGGAGAGGTTTGATTTGTTTCTTTCGGCTTAAGGCATCTGCTACAACATTTGCCTTTCCGGGATGATAGCAAATCTCACAATCATAATCTGCGAGTAATTCTAACCATCGGTGTTGCCTCATATTCAATTCTTTTTGACGAAGAATATGTTGAAGGCTCTTGTGATCAGTGAAAACTGTACACTTTGTACCGTATAGATAGTGTCTCCAGATTTTAAGAGCAAATATTACTGCTCCTAATTCAAGATCATGAGTGGTATAGTTTTCTTCATGAGGTTGAGTTGTCGATATGCATAAGTAATGGACTTTTCTCTTTGCATTAATACAACTCCTAGACCTTGAAGAGAAGCATCACAGTAAA
Organism: Tanacetum coccineum; assembly: GCA_026074375.1. NCBI lineage: Eukaryota > Viridiplantae > Streptophyta > Magnoliopsida > Asterales > Asteraceae > Tanacetum > Tanacetum coccineum. The sequence continues at coordinate 9,518 of BQNB010169726.1, read as the reverse complement.
TGACAAAGTCATCGTTTCCTTCTGGTAATGCTAAGATTGGTGCTTCATAGAGTTTTGTTTTAAGAGTTGACAAAGCCTGATTCTTGTTCTTCGTCCCAGATATAACTCTTGTTTTTCTGGGTTAATCTAGTCAAAGGCTTTGCAATCTTTGAAAAACCTTCAATAAATCTTCGGTAATAGCCGGCAAGTCCTAAGAATTGACGCACTTCTGTGGGTGTAGTGGGAGATTGTTCCAATTCATAACAGCTTAATTCTGGCAGGGTTCAACATGAAGTCCTTGACTATCGATGAGATGAACAAGAAAAAATTTGCACATATAATCCAAAAATAACATTTAGAGAACTTGCATACAATTTCTCTTTTGGAGTAAATCCAAAATAAATCTGAGATTGAATAGCATGTTTCTTCTTCTTACGAGAATAGATAGAATATCCATCGAATACACTATTAACGAATTTATCCAAATATGGTTTACAATATACAACGATTCAAGAGATCCATGAATACAGCTTGGTGCGTTTGTTAAACCAAATGGCATGACTTGAAATTCATAGTGTTCGCATCTTGTTCTGAAAGCAGTCTTAGGAATATCTTCTTCCCTTACTCTCAGTTGATGATAACCTAATCTTAAGTTGATTTGTTGGAATAAACGCTTGAACCTTGAAGTTGATCGAATAAGTCATCGATCCTTGGTAATGGATAACGATTCTTTATGGTAAGTTTATTCAACTCTCGGTAATCGATACACATTCTAAAAGATCCGTCTTTCTTTTAACAAATAAGACAGGAGCTCCCCAAGGCGATGTACTTGGTCGAATGAAACCTCGGTCGGTTAGTTCTTGAAGTTAGTTAGATAACTCCTGCATTTCTGAAGGAGCCAACTATAAGGGTACGAGCTACATGTTTGCTCCGGGGATTAAGTCGATTTGGAATTCTACTTGACGAACGGGAGGGAGACGAGGTATATCTTCAGGAAAAAAATCTGGAAATTCTTTGACTATGGGAATGTCTTCTAGTTTCTTCTCGTCTGATTTCTTCTCCATTACTTGAATCATGAAAACTTGACAACCTCGGGATATATACCTTTCGGTTTTTATACAGGATATGAGATTTAAGTCAAAAAAAAAAAAAAGCGAGATTACTTCGATCACCTCGATGATTAAAGTTTTCATCGTTGATAGGAAATGGAACGACTTTTTTCATCATAGAAATTTTGGCATGATACTTGGATAACCAGTCCATACCGATGACAACGTCGAAACTACCAAGCTTAATTGCATCATCGATTTGAAAGGTTGATTTAGCAGGGTTAAAGGTGCAGCCTTAATAACAGATGTTTGTGCTTACTAGGTTTATCCCGTCAGCCATTTTCGAAATCGTAAAATGTACTTTTGTAATAGACGGAATTTTTAGCTTAGAGGCAAGCGATATGGATATAAAGCTTCTATCAGCCTCCGGAATCAAACCAAAACTTTGGCTAATGCTGATTTAATAGAAACAACCCGTAACTACGTCGGGTCTAATTGAGCATTCCTATCTTCAGCCATGTAGGTCGTTCCTTGGGCTGGAATGTTGGTCTTGCGGCACTGATTTGTATAATGCCCTTTTTCTCCACAGGCATGACATACAACTGTCACTGGTAGTTGATTACTTCCAGTGGCTGGCTTCTTGTTTCGGCAGTTCTTACTCAAATGACCCACCTTGTTGCAAATATTACATTTGCCAGTACAAGGTCCGGTGTGATGGAAATTGCATCTCTTGCACAAAGGGAGATCTCCGGCATACCTACTATTTTCTGATGGAGTAACAGCATAGGCTCTACCAGCTTCTTGCCTTCGGTTTTGTTGTTGACGATTGTTGGTGTTGCGGTAGTTGTTGTTGCTGCGGGAGCTGTTGTTGAAAGTTCTTCTGTCGTCAAACTTTCTTTTGTTGTCACTCGATACTTGCATTGGAGCATGCTTAGTTACTTGATCCATTAGCCTTTGACTATGATGATGCTTCCCTCTAAAGTTTGAGGATTAGAGAGCATTAACTTTCCTTCAATGCTTCGAGGTAGTCCCCCGATGAAAGCTTCCAAGAGTTTATCGTTGTTTGGCACCATGTTTGGACATAGAACCGTTAATTCTTGGAATCTTCTAACATAAGGTTTAAGATCATTTCCCTTTACAATCAGATTGTAAAGTTCTTCTTCCATCTTTCTGATCTCAGTCCGGGGACAATACTTGTTTGTCAGAAGCCTTTTTAAAAATAACTCAGTCTGGTGATTTGATTGGCTTGCTCTATTCCCATAGGCTGGGCATAGCATTCTACCAAGACAAGCATCGTCAGATTAAAGTACAAGTAGCAAAGGTACATTGTTTTCTTCGGCACATCTTCTACGAGAGAATCCTAATTCGGTTCGTATCAAACATCGAATAATGCCTACTCACCTTCCATGCCATTAAAGTAGAAAGGTTTGACAGCTATAAAACTCTTTGTAGTTCATGTTTTTCACTGCAGGAGTTTTTCCCAGTAGGAACCTTTGTTCCTTAGGGTATTTCTAGCACTTGCCATTGTCGTAGCTTGAGCTTCTAGAGCCGAGGTGACACTATCAGCAACTAACTTTCTAATGTATCTTAGAGTCCATAGCCTTTTCTTCCCGTTGTTGAATTCTCTTTTTGGAGGCATTCTATCAACAAAAGATAACACGTAATAAGAATGATATCACAAGTATAATGCTTGTTCTTCTTTAAAATGATTAAAGAGAAATGCTTATTTTTGAAATGCTTAAAGAATAATGCTTCATTTAAGCATTTTTAACAATGGTGATATCTAAAGGTTATGGTATGATGATGAATGTACGATGGATGAATGATGAATGATGAATGAATAATGATGAGATGAATAAAGTGGTAAGAAACAACAAGGTAGATAACGGGTTTGCCTTTGTATTTAAGAACACCTTGCCTTAAGTACTGATACATAGTCAAGATTTGACAAGTATTTTTATTTATACCACACATCCCGTGGCTAGGTTAAAGCTAAAAACTGGAATTTAAACTAGAAACTGGATGATCATTCCATGCGGTATGGAGTTCGATGATAGAGTTCATGAGATTTTCTATGTCCCTGCTTGGTGACGTTTCCATGTCGTTGATAACTTCTCCCAATTTACAATCCTATAGCCTGCTAGAGAAATTTATGGTGCGTCATTATTTTCATTTTCTGGAGTTTGGAAAAACTGAGTATGAGCTTTGCTTGAAGTCGGCATCCAGAGCATCAAAATCTCGTTGAATAATTATAGTTTCCTTTTCCGAGCCTACGATTCCATTTTCAAATATGTTTCGATACTTTCGATGGGATTGCATCTAGGCTATTTAAGATATCCAGGATTTGTTCTTCATGACGCTTGATAGTTTGACTTTTGAGAGCTTTCGCCAATTCTCAAAGTTTGAGTAGGAACGGAGAAGAAGAAGATGATTTTGACGGTGAAAAGAAGTCCCTTCTGGAAGAAAAGAATTCTTAAAGTTTAGGAGGTATGATAATGGAGGCGGATTGGGTGAGTTTCAGTATAAGCTTGTAAAACCTTCATTAAGGATCATCGGGAAATAACGAAAGGGTCGGTGAAGCTAGCGGGACAATTCTAAATAAATTGGAAGCACTAGAGTAAGTTTTCCCTGGAGAGGCCAGGACATAATTCGGAGAAGCCGGGGGAACATAGTTTGGGAAATTGGAAAAAAAGGCATCCTCCAAATTGGCAGTAGGATGGTCGGGAAGACATCGTTCCTGCTTAACAACCCAGTAGTAAATAACATAAGTTATTATATAGTAATATACTCAGTTATGTAACTTTACATACCATTCCGAGAGATATAGCGGCACGGAGGACTTTCTTTGGGTGGAAAAAAGAAAAAAGTAGTTTTTTTTTTTATTTGTAAAGGGTTTTAACCTTGTTCTCTATAACGTTGGCTCTTGATACCAAATTTGTAACACCCCCATTTTTACAGATAGCAGCGGAAGCTAATCTGGGGTATTACTTCAAAGGTACAACAGTCATAATCATAGAAAACGAATAAAAAAGAGTCGTTTATGAAAATAAGTTATCATTCATTTATTTCATCAGAGTTTTTACAAAAGAGAGGTCCTAACATCTGTATTTACAAAATGTGAATGATAACGGTTTTTCCATTCTTCAAGTTCCTGCCACTCCGTGCCATATAGTACATGAGATAAAACATGCTAAAAAGTCAACACAAAGGTTGAGTGAAATCCATATGTTTAAGTAATATAATTTGAATGCAAATGCATATTGGGTTACGTTGATATACACCCAGTAATGAAAAACATATTTATTATTGCCATTAGCTCATGAATCCGAAGCCTTAGGGTATGGCGATACGTTATAGCCCCTGTGGGTACCTTTTCCAAAATACCCGCGTGATTTCTAATGATGTGCAATTGGTTACACGTAACTGGGTACACCAACGGGAGTCGCCCAAATAAGATCTATTCCACATCATTCAGCGGCTTACTACGGAGAGTAATTAACGGTTCATGATTATGGGGACTTAAAGGCAAAGCAGTTACTTAGGCAATAGTAAATTGAAATAGCATACATAAATAATTGCATTCATGTTTATAACATGTATCCCCCTCGCGGGTTTATAAAAAGATTGAAATGCGAGGCTATGAACTCACCTGAACCATTATAAGAAATTGATAGCAAATGTATAGAAATAAAAGTAAATGGCTTCCGTCACGGCCACCTGGGTAATATATGTCAAGTCTTAGTTTGATTGAATATGTAAGATTTTACATTGATGTCGGTTTTGATATTAAAATTATCATAACACCGTTCGGGCCATCATAATTCAGAAGTCATTCAGTAAACGTTTGAGGAGCTAGGGCACTTTAAATCGTAAACCCAACAACTCAGTCAGAACGTAATACCAAGATGAAACTCCTTAATATGAAGCTCCCTAGTATTGTGGTATGATATGAATCCGGGACATGATTTTTGAAAGCACATTGATGATAAATGATATAATAGTTATAACATAACATTTTAAAAGCATTTTTATTCACTATCGGAAATGTAAGCACGTCAAGCGTTAATTAAAGTTATGTCTTGTAATGTTTTGAATGTGTTTTTATACTTTTTCAAAATGTTACATTTTAGACCCTTGAGTTTGAAAAGTGGCAGAATATACCCTTGGAGTTTGCACTTTTACGACTTTGGTCCCTCAAGTTTAAAAGATATACCAAGTAAACCTTGTACTTTAAAAAGTGACATAATAGACCCTTGTAGTTATAACTTTGATAAATGATACTTTAGTCCTTTTTAGTTATAATTTCTAAAGTATATTATATAACCCCATGCAAGGATAGATTTTAAACAAACATGTCCAAATATCATGGCAACTTATTTATACATTTCATAGACATTTATAAGTTAAAATAAACTAAAATATGATATTTCACCCAACGTAAGTTAAATTAACGATTCGTTAATCAAGAAAGCAAAACGAGTCATATTAGGTTTTAAAATGAAAACGCGTCGGGTTTTAAGCTCAATTCTTCCATGACTTATCAAAGAACCTTATTTTAATGTAGTTAAGCTTATTATATAAGATTATAAACAATAGTATTTACAAGCTTAGCTTATAGATTAAGCAAAAACATGAAATTAGGGTTTCGGGTGTACGGTTTTGGACCAAAAAGGTATAACACATAGATTTTTGAGTTCAAAGCTTTATATTATGATTTTAGCATGATCATATGAACATTATAAAGGTATTAATACAGAATATAAGCTTAGAGAACCTGGTCTTGAGTTTATAGCTTAGAAATGGGTCGGAATCGGGACTTTTAGCTTCGTACGCCTAGAATAACGACTCCGGGTCTTCGTTTCTTGGTTTTTTTTGCTTCCTTTCTAAACTAGAGCCTTCTTAAGACCTATTAGGATCTATTAGAGCAAAGAATTGCTTCTATGTAAGGGTTATAGAGGAGGAAGTGGGGGATGAAGAAAAATAAGGTGTTATGGTTCCTATTTATAGGCGAAATAGACTTAGAGGCCAAGGGAGGTTATGTGATCTGAAGAGTACATGTAGGAGGTCTATAGGGTGATGATTAGGGTCTATAGGATGTGTTGGTTAAGCTAGAAACTAGCTTTGGTGAGTTGGTTTGCTTTGGTGATGCCGCGGCTAAACAAGGAAGGAAAAGGAAGCCATGTGCAATTTTTAATCTATAAATGAAGTAGATATTTGTGTGAGGTGCTTGTAAGCAGCTTAAGGATGAAGTAGCTTAGTCATGGACTTTCTTGATTGCAATATAGGACTTTGGAATGGGTTAAAATGAAAGAAAGGTGTATACGGGTACATTTAGGGCT